>PVLD010003065.1:0-150665 GCA_004027595.1 Dinomys branickii
GGGGAGGGGAGGGGAAGAAAGGGAAGGGAAGGGAAGGGAGGGGAGGGGAGGGGAGGGGAGGGGAGGGAGGGAGGGAGGGAGGGAAGGGAAGGGAAAACGAAGACTGACTCCCTGGCATTGGCCGCTGCAGGGACCTCCATCCACCTAGCTCCTCCCCCTTTGAGCCTGTGTCTCCAGAAGGGACCTCTCCAGCTAGAACAGCTGGAGACAGTCACATCCTCTCACTGGAATGTGACTCAGCTCCGCCCAAGGAGCTTGTTAACAGGTGCGGCTCAAGGGTAGAGTACTTGCTTGGCATGTGGCTGGGATCAACTCCCAGCATCAAAGCAAAGACACACCATGCCACAGGGGACTCAGCTGGTCCAGTGTCGGACTGGACCCGTTTGTAACCAGCCCCAAGAAGAGGGAAGGTTGTGGTCCCCAGACCTCACTTGCTTTGCATGATGAGGACCTAGGAAGCTGGGTACAGGGTGACTGGGCCAGAAAGACGAAGATCTGCCCAAAGGAGGGCAGCACCACGACTGGAACGAGCACTTGCACCTTGATCTGTAAATGAGTTCTTGTGATGCTGACCCCACCAGCCAGAGACAGGGCTGTTCATACCCAGCAAGCGAGAACACGTTCCAAGCACAGCAGTGGGGCTGGTGAAGAGGAAAGCTGGGCTTGTGCTGCGAGAGTCTTAGTGGGGTTAAGGAAATGAAGGACTAGGTTTGGACGGGGTGCAGTGCAGTGCGAGAGTGGGGGGATCAGATGACAGGGTCGGGGTCACTGGTTTGTCCAGGAGGATGGGAAAGTGAAGAGGGCAGGAGTGCTGGGATGGAGAAGCAGGAGCCAGGTCGGTCAGATGGGGCAGGGTGTGTGTGTGTGTGTGTGTGTGTGTGTGTTCACAGTTACAGTGCACCCTTCTCTGTTTCATGTTCTCCATCGCCACCAGTGACCTCATTGCCGTTTGTTCTCGCACAGTCACACGGTGAGCTTGTCCGATTACTGTTCTGATCCTGTGAGTGATGTGATGTTCCGCTGGGGACACCCCCAGCAGTGCTGTCCTTTGGCCTGTCTCTGGGGCCCCGCGCCTTGGAGAGTAACCTCCTTGAAATTTTCAGTCTTTCTGGGCGTCTACAGTGGCCAGGGCCGGGGGCACATCATGCCGTGTGCCTTGATCTCCTGCTGGGCCCCAGGCCCTCAGAGACTCTGAGTCCCCACACTGAGCATGGGGACACTGGACACGCCGAGGAGCTCAGAGACTGGAGCTCAGAGATGTGCCCGCCGTGGCTATGTCTGGACACCGGTTCCGGGAGCGCGGCCAGGGAGTGGATTGTTCTCACCACCACCACCGCAGTGTTTCTTTGGCAGAAGTGTGCAAGCATGAGTTGCAGGGCAGTCCTGGCGTGCCAGCTGAGTGGCTCAAATTGTTTATAATAGATGGGGAGCCACAGAAATATTTGCTTAATGCCCCGCACACTCAAGGATCAGGCCCTATCACAGTGGAGCCAGCTCTTTACTGCTTCCTCAGATTTTACCCCCTTTGCGGGGACGAGGAAACCGAGGCTCACAGAGGCTCAGCAGCTCTCCCGTGACTCCGCAGGGGGTGAGGGCGAGGCAGGGGTTCAGTGTGGAGCCTGCCCCGGCCTCCCTCTGACCCTCTGCGTGCCCTCAGGCCCCTCATGTGTGTTCCCGGGCTGCTGATGCTCCTAGCTCCACTCCTAGCTTTAAAAGCGCTCAAATGGGTTTTACTTTTTCTCTGTGCAGTGCTGGGGGAGCCCATGCAGCTTTTGCATCTTGCTTCTCTCCTGCCTCCTCCTCCCTGCTCTGTGTCCTCTAGCTCCTGCCAAGGGGGAGCCCATGCTCCTGCCCAGCCTCACTGCCAGGTCTGTGACTGAACCACAGGAGCCCTGCAGAGCCTTCACTTGGGCTTTCGGAGGATGCCAGCGACTGTGAATGCCAGAGATGGTTCCCTCAAATGGCAGGCGGACTGTCCAGATTGCTGGGGGTGGTGCTGAGGTTGGCTGTGCGGAGGAGGTGCCATGCGCGTGGGCACCAGTGTGAAATGTGTGAAGTCTTCTATTACGGGGGTCAGCCCACCTAGTGCGGTCACCCTCGCCTCTGTTGATTCTGAGAATTGGAAGAACTGGAAGTGGAGGGGACTTGGGTTGGGATGAATGAGCTCAGCATGGCCGCAAAGGACAGAGGTAGGTCACCCCGTTGCTTCAGCAGGATGAATCCTCCTTTCTGTGTTGGAGAAGATTCCTGAACACAAAAACACGAGGAAGGACTCCCTGTGGGTGTTCAGGGGTCAGCCCAGCCTAGAGACAAATGAGTAATGGAAAGAGCAGTGGCCTTTGAGTCCACTGACCCAGGCTCCATTTTGTTACTGTGTGGCCCTCTGGCAGTTACCTAAGCCCTTTGTGCCTCAGTTTCCTCATCTGAAGAGTAGGGACAACAACCTTTCCTTAAATAGCAGCTGCAGGTTGGATGCAGACAGGGTGCCTGATACAAGGCACACTGTAGCTGTTGTCCTTCCTTCTGTCTTGGCCTGACTCACGGAGGACAGTCTGAGATCACTGGCCGGCTTCCTCCAGCATCATTTCCAGGGTGAGCAAAATCCCTCCCATATGCAGTTGGTTTCAAAGCAGTGGTTGCAGAGCAGTCACCCACCCACACACCCAAACCTCCTGCACCCACTTTCTGTTTTCAGTGGTGAATCTGCCGAGTCCATTCCAGCCAGTGCGTTAGCCCATCGTAGATGTACGAATGTCTCCTTTTCCCTCTCAACATCTTATGCATCTCTTGATGAAGTTTTCTGGTAACTCTGTATGTCAAGAGCATTGCAGGAGGGAGTGTGCTGCACAGCTCCCGCCGCCAGCCTCAGGTTTTCTGTTCTGCAGGCCCAGGAACCCAAGGCAAGTGGCCTCCGCTGCCTTCGCTGCCTTCGCTGCCCTCGCGTGGGGTTGGTCAGGTGCCCTGCTTTTGAGTCATGTCTGTTCTGCCAGGCAGGTCGCTGGGTGACTGAGTCCTACCTGTCAGGTGGGTATGACATTAGTGCCAGCCAGAGACATGCTGGGGGCTGCAGGGCCATTTAGGAAGCTCTTGGGCAGGAGGCCAGGCCGAGGGCCTGTAGGGCTTCCTCTTCCCGGGGCCACTCAGTTTTCCAACAAGACCTCACTCTTCTTGCCTCCACCACCGCTTGGAACTGACTTTCTGGCCTCCTCATCATATCCACTGTATTGCAGTCAGCCCTCTGGCCTCCTGCCAACCTCACGTCAAAAAGATTTGGAAAATGGTTGCATCTGTACTGAACATAGAGGCAGCTTTTTTTCCTAGCAGTTATCTGCTAAACAATACAGAACAGCTACTTGCACAGCACTAACTCTGTAATAGGTATAAGAAATTTAGAAATGATTTAAAAGTGCATAGGCAGAGTCTTGCAAGTTACCTGCAAATACTATACTACGCTGTTTTATAGAAGGCACTATACAGCGGGGTGTGGTGGTGAACATCTGTGAACCCAGCACTTGGGAGACTGAGGTGGGAAGATCATTGCAAGTTCAAGACCAGCCTAGGATACAAAGTGAGCTCAAGGCCAGCCTGAACTACATAGTGAGACCCTGTCTCAAAAAGACAAAAAAAAAAAAAAGAAGGCCCTACAGCATCCATGGATTTGTTATCCACAAGGAGGACACCAAGGGACAGCAGTGTTGCCAACTTCTACTCCTAAAATGTCACTTTTAGCATGCTGTCCTTTTACTAAAAAAGAAAATCTTCCAATTCCTTCTTGATTGATCCATCTTGATTGATCCTTCCTTCTTCCTTTACTCTGCTGGCTCTCCGTCCCTCCACCTGCCTCCCGACACCAGAGGGAGGGATCTGCAGACACTGGAGAGGACAGCGGGGCTGTGACCGGCCCTCAGCCTGAGGGTGCCCTCCAGCAGCACAAGGATGCAGGTCGCAGATACGGGGATCCCGGGGGATCAGGCTGCTGGGGTCTGACCTGTGTCTCCAAGTGTGCACAGCACTCTAGTCTGGCACAGCTGAAGTCAGAAGAGACTTGCTGGAGGAAAGGATGGTATAAAAAGAGCAGATGACAGCAGGGCATAGCATTTGGGAGCAAAGTCTGGAGAAGCTGGAGCCTGGGCTGGAAGTTGGACTGTGGGAGGTGTCACTAACAAATCCGGCTGAGGCTGGGGTGCAGGCCTCGGCCCTTGGGTTGAATCCTGGAGGCCATGGGATGCTACTGAACATGGTTTCAAACAAGGACAGAACATCACGCGAATTCCAAAGAAAAGATCAAATTAATGTAAAAAGATTTTGTGGTTGTTTAAGCGAAGTGGAAAAACATAGAAAAGTAAAAATTAGGAACCAAGAATCTTTTGGCCCAGAGGTAAGCATAGATAACGCCATGGTGTTGACATCTTAACCACTGCCCATCACAGCTTCCGTGCCACAAGGGCTGACTACCTCCCCCAGGCCTGGTGTCCTCCTGTGACACTGCACCAGGGCGCTTCTCCGGGCAGAGTTGGGCTGTGGATGTGAACATTCCTCTATGGCTCCTGAGTTTGAAGGCCAGGCCACGCTGCCGCACAGTGGTGGTCATACACGAGCGGGAGGCACCGATGTGCATATGCCCGGGTACGGGGAGAGGAGCTTTGGGTCAGGTGGAGGGCAGAGTCCTGGTGCTCTGAACTGGGACTGGCAAACAGAGCTGTGGTGAGAGAGGGGAGGGGCTATGGAGGGAGACCTCTGGGAGGCAGGAACAACAGGCCTTGATGGCGCTGTGGGCGAGTGTGCGTGTGCGCATGCGTGCGTGTGCTTAAGCACGTGTGTGTGCAGATCTGCATGTCTAAGACGGAGTCAGAGTGCAGCAAGGGTGAGAAAAGGCACATGGACTCTGCCCCACGCACCTGGCCAGCTGGGGAGGCTGCGATGGAAGGGAAGCGCTGGAGAGCGGGGAGAGGGTGAGGCGCAGGAGGGGTGAGCAGGAGGCAGGTGGGCACCCTGGTGGCCAGCGGCAGAGTCCGCTGTATCGTTTTACACTGGAGTCAGGAGGCGTGAGGTTCCCTGGGAAGGGCGGATGATATAAAGCGGAGGAAGTTGCCGGGCACGGGGACACTTGCCTATAATCCCAGGGGGAGGCCGACCCTGGCCTGAGTAACTTATCAAGGTGCTGTCTCAAAACCAAAAAATAAAAATAAAAAAGGTTTAGGGAGGCAGCTCCCCAAAGGGAGCCTGAATTCAATCTCCAGACCTGGGAGTAGCGGAGGGACACAGTCAGGGAGGGCAGGGGCTGTGAGTTGGACGGTACTGTGGTTCCTAGGTCCTAGGGAGTGTCCTCACCGAAGCAGGGGGTGGGCCACGGAACGGGAAGAACGGGACAATTCTCTCCAGATCTCTGCTTCCCCTCCTGCCTTTCAAAATCATCCTACTGCTCACCTTCGGGTCCCCTCCTGGTGCTCTGAGCACATCTCTAAGGCCTCTTCACGTTCCTTCCTCCTCCTACAGGCCTTCTGCTTCTGAGACTGTGTTGATGGTGGCCGTGTGCCCACCATCACTTACCTGTCACCCTCATTGCAAGCCTCCATGGCAGGGGTTTCACCCTCCTTATAGCCCTGTGGTGCCTGATAACAAAGTGCTGTTTAATTGGTTGCTTGTAACCCACAGCACTTATAATGTTTTACTTGTACAGTTTGGACTTTTAAAAATATACTTTCTCTACACACCAGAAGCTCCTCTGCCCTTTTTAGCTTAGTCACAGCTTTGTAAATTCTTCCCACGATACACTCTTCCCTGTTGGGCTGCCATTTTGCAACACAGGCAGCCCAAGAGCTGTGGCTTATTTTCTATTCACTTTCCTGTTTGCATTTTCCCACTGGTCCCTTTTTGTTATACTCTGCCAAGCCTCCTTGCCCCCGAGTTATGAGAACCCCTGTCCTGCTACATTCTTCTGGGACGCCATGTTTGCCTAACCACTGAAGATTTTACAGATGTCTGTCCATCTGAGGGTGTGAGGATGGGTATATTCTGCTCCACACTGCTTCTTCTGGCACAAAATGTGGTGGCTTTCAACCACACATCTTGGCAACTGTAATAGCAGCCAGCAGATCTTGAGTTCTTTCAAGACTCGGGCCCCATTGAGACCCAGGAAGAATCCTGACCCACACACATGTGCAGATGTGTACACAGATGTGTACATGTGTACACGTAGGATGAATACCAGTAAGAAAAAGCTGAATGGAGAGCGGCGCAGGTGACAATAACTAGCGCTTTCTAAATGCTCGCTAGGCAGCCAGCACTACACAAAGGACCTCATAGACACTGGTTCATTCATCAAGCCATGTCTGGTTGCCTCCTTCCATGCTCTGTGGAATCTTGGGCTTGCTTTAAAATCACAGCAATGCCAGATGGGCTCCTTGGGCTTCCCCAGGATGGGAGTAGACCCAGGCTCTCTCAGCTTGGGGAAGCAATGACAT
Source organism: Dinomys branickii (assembly GCA_004027595.1). Taxonomy (NCBI): domain Eukaryota; kingdom Metazoa; phylum Chordata; class Mammalia; order Rodentia; family Dinomyidae; genus Dinomys; species Dinomys branickii. The sequence continues at coordinate 6,465 of PVLD010003065.1, forward strand.
TTATCTTTCTCCTAGACACCCAGGGCCTCTAGGGCATCTGCTGTGACAATAGTCTACTACATAAGCAATGGTTGATGGAGTTCTAATTAAGTAAAAAGAGACGACAGAGTTTAAGAGAAAAAGTTTCCCTAAAAAGAATAAACCAGCTTGCCAATTTTGGTTTTTAAACTTCTACTTGCTTAGGACTATTACCGTTTGGGTTGGGAAGTGGTAGAAAACCAACAGCGTTGATGTTGCAAAATTAGAGCCATAATGACTCCCTATTTCTCTAAAGTGCTTGGGAAATTTTTCAGTTAAGTAAATAAAAAAGGGAACCTCACTGAGAAATATGATTGGATTCGGTGACAAGGGGAGATCGGATTGGGTGTTCAAGATCAGCTGAGCGGTGTGCAACACTGCGGAGCTGCAGAGATTCTGATCCCAACAGCGGTAGAAATAAAGCCTTGCAGAACCTGTGCCAGCTTGTGCTGGGTAATGCTGCCCCACTCTGAACAGGCACAAGAGCACACACTGAAATGAAAATGACTTGAAAAGGACAACGGTGGGAGGGGAGAGGAGAGGGAGGAGACAGCTGGACCAAGGAACCAGAAGCAAGTGGCAGAGAGGATTTCTGTTTCTGGCTGAAGGATGCGCGCTTCAGTAGGCTCAGGCCGCCATCGCAGGATACCTTTAGCCTAGGTGGTTTAAACACGGAAATATATTTCTTATACTGCTGGAGGCTGGGAAGCCAAAGATTAAGGTTCTGGAGGACTCAGTGCTTGGTGAGGGCTCCCTTCCTTGCTTGTAGACAGGGGTCTTCTTGCTGTGCTTTGACATGGCCCTTTGTGCATAGTAGACAAAGTGAATTCTTTGCATTATCTTTTGTTTGTTTGTTTTGAGACAGAGTCTCTCTATGTAGTTTGGACTGGCCTTGAACTCACTGTGTAGCACAGGCTGGCCTCAGACTCACAGTGATCCTACTGCCTCAGCCTCCTGAGTGCCGGGATTACAGGCATGTATCATCTTATAAGGGCACTAGTCTTAGCAGATCAGGGTTCTACTCTGTGATCTCATTACTCTTAATCATGTCCTCGAAGGCCTTAACCCCAAATATAGTCGCACTGGGATTTATGCCTCCAGAGTATGAATAGGGCGGGGGTTGTGGACAGATGGGTTCTTCTGCAAGCGGTGGCAGGCTAGGGGCGGGGCCAGTGGGAAGAGGGAAGAGAGCCGTGGGGGGGACGGCCAGAAAGAAGACAGGGTGAGTGGGGCTCTGGAGGGCAGTTTTGATGATGAGAGTGAAAAGAGTGCACATTTCTCAATCGATGTCCTCTTGAGAGGCTGAAACAGGAGGGTCACAAGTTCGAGCCCAGCCTTAGTGAGCCTTAGTGAGATGCTGTTTCAAAATTTGAAAAAGGGCCGGAGATGTGTGTAGCTCATTGCAAAGGTCCCTGGGTTCGGCTCCCAAAACCAGAAATCAGGAGCAAATTCATTAGCAGGTCTAAGGGGGGAGTAGGTTTGAAACCTAAGAAGAAGAAGCCCACCCAGAGCAGCTTCCCTGAGGAAGGAGAGAAGTCACGCAGGGGCGGCCAAGCAGTGTCACAGGCCCAGGGGAAGTGAGCCGCCGAGATTGCCATCAGACGCTGCCTTAAGTGGCACCTCTTCATGAAGGTCTCGTCTGACCATCTGTCTTAGGTTTTTGCACAGCATTTAACCATATGATTAAATTTCCATCCTACCGCCCCAAGAATGTAAATTTCATGAGATCCTAGATCTTTTTGCCTTGCCCATCATTTTATATTTTTTTAACATTTTATTTATTATCTGGGTTTCTTCTTGCTATATAATTCAGGCTGGCTTTGAACTCACTATGTAGCTGAGGCTGGTCTCAAGCTCACAGAAAGCCTCCTGCTTCAGCCTCCTGAGTGCTGGGATTATAGGCATGTGCCACCACACCCAACTATTTTAACATTCTGGGTCACAGTTTTAAATTAAATTGAAAATAGACTTCTGGGTATAAATGTATACAATTCTGTAGGTAAATGCAATGGAAATAAAAGAAAAATATAAATTTATTTATAAAAGAAAATAATAAAGAAAAGAAAAAATATAAATTTTCCAACTATGCATGTATTTTTTAAGGGTAGGAAATTATATTGGAGAAAAGGAATGGGGAATAGGAATGGGGGAAGAGGAACAGCTCCTGAGACAGCACAGGTCCTAAGTGGGTTAATCCATCACTTTATTTTTAAGGCTTAAGGTAGTGCCCAGCACAGCAAAAACTGCAAATGCTGGCCAAGTGGACAAGCCACTGTCTCATGACACCACCGGAAAGAATTATATGACAATCTGCCACTGTCACTCAGGTCCCTAGAAGCAAAAGAGAGGCGAGGGGAAGGGTACCGAGAGCTGGCTGAGCATTCGCAAGCCAGGAAGGACAGAGTCAAGGAAGAGAGGGGTGAAGGGTGCTGGTGGGAACCCAGGCATAACAAGGGGGAAAGCCGGGGAGATGAGTGGACAGGATGTAGAGAAGGGCTGAGGTCGGAAGCAGGTCTCATGGGAATGGGGAGGGGGGGTGGTGGTGGTGGTGGTGGTGGTGGTGTTTAACACACTCTGAAATAAGACTCCTGGGTGGGAGGAGACAAGTGGCAGAAATGTCCCACCCTGTCCAAGCGGTGGGCGGACAACATGCAGGAGAAGGTGTGATGCTTTGCTTGTGGAGTCACTGTGATGCAAGGTGGCCTTATATGCTGTGTGGTCCAGGACTAGTAATCCTGAGTTAACTGGTACCCACAGAATAAAGTGCTGTGTGGCCCAGCAAGGGTAGAAAATGCCAATTCCCCATATTACAAGACTTCCACAAACCTTCAGAATACTTAAGAAGACTCCAAAAGAGAGGCTTGAGTTTCTCAAATGTATTTGACAGGTGAATCCTTTTTTATTTCCCTCCATGAGGATCTTCAGGGTCTCTTGTTCCCCTTAAACAGAGGTTCTCAAAATGAGGTCCCCAGAACAGCAGCACTGGGAACCTGTTAGAAATGCAAATTCTCAGGGCTTCCTCTAGACCTAACTAATCCAAAGCTCCAGGAGTGTAGCCAGAAAATCTGTTTCTAATCAGTGCTTCAGGCACTCCTGATGGACACTAAAGTGTGAGAACTACTGAGCTAGAAAATACTTTGTGAGACTAATTCATACTCATGGTCAGAAAGATTGTTTGTTAAGGGGTTGGATAAGTCATTCAAGAGCATACTGAAATCATATAGTACGACTGCAAAAGCTGAAATGGAGTGGAAAGCTTTGACTTCAATGGTAATGTGCAGATCACTAGATTGCAAAAATTGAATACCAGTTTAATGAATGTTACATCAAAAGTTAACAAAAAATGCTTTTGGACTGACATTTTTCCAGATTGTGCATACTGTATGCCTCTCTGTTAGTGTGAACCAAGAGCTGAGTCCTTTCCGGCGTATTTTACAAGTTGGTGAGGAGGAGGGTGAAAGAAAGAGAAGTAGATTTGAAATTTATTTCCTTTCATTTTCTTGGTCCATTTCTCCTTCAACAGAGAAACCAAAAAGGTAATTTTGAAGCTGAGTGGTAGAGAGCATGGCAACAAGAAGGGAGAAGACAGATCATTTGTGAGCTACGTCATTAGCTCTGAATAACCAAAGACCTGACCCCAGGTGTCTGTGTGGCCATATACAGTCATATTTAAAAACTGATGCTAAAACCAGGGATCTGGTAGCCTATGAAATGATGCTTGCTTGTAATCCTAGCTATTTGGGAAGCTGACATAGGAAAAGCACAAGTTTGATCTTAGTCTGGGTAATTTGGCAATTTAATGAGAGCCTTCTCAAAATAAAAAGAGCAGTGGCAGAACACTTTAGTATACAGCAGGCCCTGGGTTCAATCCCTACTACCCTAAAAATTAAAAACGAATAAAGTAAAAACAAATTATTTGCAAAGAGCTTTCTGCATCTATCTGCTTAGAAGCAATTCACTCACTTTCAAAATAAAAGGTTATTTTGTTAACACAGGAACTTACCAGAAGGCACAATGTTTAGGAGTTAAAAAATTTAACTGACTTACTCTTTTGCAGAATAATTTGGAAATGTTCTTACCAGACATTTATAGTTTGCAGAAGAGCTGTCAAAAATAACTCAGCTATATGAACGTTTCAACTGTACAATGAAAAAAAAATCAAAAAAGGAATCTGGGTACATGTTTTCAAAAGTAAGAGCTAAATCTAAGCTTAAGTCTAAATGCATTTTTGACTCTGAATTTTCTCTGAGAAGGAAGAAGAGACAAAGACACTAGAACAATTATGCAGAGCTAAATGATCAAGCTTTTTGATGAGTTGAGCCTTAGCTAGAAATATTCTTAGTTTCTAATGCATTTAGACACAGAAGTGAAACAATAGCATTGTGCCAGGGTTTGCATGAACACAAAGGTTTAATCGGAAGAAAAACGGTAAGAGATACCCCTGATTCCGTGAGGCGGAAGTCTACAGAACTCTATTTTGTCTCACTTAGCCGCAGCTCATCTCCCAGCAGCAGACCGGGTTGGCAGGGCCCCTGGGATTCCACTGGTCATGAACTCCCATGACTATTTCTACCAAGTGGGGGTAGCTGAACTGGCTGCAGGTTACAATAAATCCACTTTGGTATAGAAAACCATCTACATTTCTTATGTAGATAATGAGTTATGTAACCTTTGAATAATTCATTTCTCACATACTTTGCATCTTGGAAATACAATATTTTCAGCCACTTAAGAGGTTTTTTTCTGAAATTGTGACCCTCATTTAGGAACTTCTACTGAACATCATTTGGGCATACTATGGACAGTAATGTCCAAAGTCATTAGAAGCCAGATCCTAAACCTTCTGTCCCTGACTGGGAAGGGCATTTCTGACCAGGGAGGAGCCGCGTTAGATCACATTGCAGATAATTTCCTTTCAGCACGGTGAGTTCCAGGGTCTCATGGGGAAAAGTACTATCCCTCTTCCTGACCCTCACATGTGAGAGAAAGGTGATCGCCATGCAGCAAACCACCTAGGTCTTTCTGAAATGGTAAGTGACCACAGGGGAGAAGAACAGTAAGAAAGGGAAGTGGAAGCAGTCTGAATCTTTGCAGGCCATTCTCCCTCTGAAATGGTGGGGAGATTATACACATCTAAGTGCCCTTGATGCAAATTTAATGAATAAGACATTAAAAGGAATTCACACACTGTATCCCATACAGCTGGAATGTAAGCCCCATATTTTCTCACTGTTGATCTCTCTCATGTCTTGATCACTTTGGCAGGTAACAGGGGACCAACCACTTGGCAATGTAACATGAAATATGATAAAAAAGTAAATGTTTAGATTTTTGAACATTTATTACAGTGAAAGACACAGTGCCATTAATCCCCCTCAAAGTACAGTCCCTCGCACCAAGCATATTTACCCTAGTTCTTGCCATTTGCTGAAGACATTCTGGAAGTCGCTGTGGTTTAGATCTGGGGTGTGCCCTAAAAGCCTGATACGTTTGGAAGATAATTGGATCAAGGGGCGTGCCACTCATCTGTGGGCCAGTCCACTGAGGAGTTCACAGCTGACTTCCTGTTGGGAGGGGCATGGGACCTGGTGGGAAGAGGTGGCCCACTGGGCGTGGCCTGAAAGGGTGTGTCTCCCTCTCCGGCTCCTCCCTTTCCTCTGCTTCCGGCCGCCATGGTGTGAGCGGCTGTCCTCTGCCCTGGCCTTCCCACCATGTTGTTGCTGACTTTGAGCCAGGGAACCATGGACTGAAACTTCTAAAGCTATGAGCCCAAATAAACCTTCCCTTCTATAGGTTGTGGGTGTGGAGTATTCTGTCCCAGTGACGAGAGAGTGACTAAGACAGGCGTGCTCTTCTTCGAGAGTCTTTACTTGTGCTGTTGTGGCTGCCTTGACGTCCCGAGTCGATTCAAAACCGTTACCTTTCCTGGTCATACTGACGTTAGGGAAGAGCCAGGAGTCACACAGTGCCGGACTCCGTAGATAAGGTGCAAGAGGACGCACCATGATGTTTTTGCAAGGTAGCCTTTCTGTTGGATGGCACTCCGCATCAGGATTCACCATATTTTTGTCACATCTTATAAAAATGCCCACAAAAGAAGATGTCCAGAACTGCTTCAGAAAGTGGCAAGGATGACGGCATAAGTGTGTTCAAAGTGAGCGGAAGTGTACGGAGAGGCATCAATGACAATGTCTTTTACTATAATAATTTCTTTAAATGTAAATATTCATCATATTTTTTCTATCACGTTGAAATATTACAGTTCTGCCATGAGTTTGCTTTCCTGTAGCCCAGCATAAATTTTAGTAAAAGCGTATAAACTTCTTTGGAGTGACTTTGTTTTTGTCTTACCTGTAGGGTGGGGCAGAGTAAGTTATTTTTTTCTTATTCCATGGAATGACTCACAGGATTAAAAGAGAGAATGTTTGAATGATAGATGAGGATTAGGTGAGATAATATAGTGAAAAGACTTTTAAAATCAGCTTGGCACGTAGAATCACTGGACTGGTGTAACATAGTTAATTCTTATAGCCACTTCTGAGGTGGTTTTTATTACTCTCTTTGTACAGAGAATGAAACCAATGTTTAGGGACACGCAGTTAACGATGGACTCACAGTTCCAGGCAACCAGAAGACCAAGCTTTCAGCACCCCATATAAGGGGTGGAACACACAGACTGTTCATCCCATTTCATGGTGACACAAGACTGCTTAAAGCAGAGTTGTCATCTTTTACTAGTATTCCTAGTAGTTGGCATCGAGTCCTCTCTGCTGTACCATGTGGCAGCGTGGTTGATGCTGAGTGGGGGTTGCTAGCCCTTTTCTATGTTGATCTGATTTCTTACCGTTCCTATCTATGTCCAGGAAACCAGTAAGTGCATTCTACAAAGACCCCAGTTCCTACTGGCTCCTCCTTGGCCCACAACCAGGAGGAAATGGACCACTGCCGGTGCTGACTCTCCCAGGTTCCCCTGTTGAGCCTCAGCTGTTCCCCTGAAGAAGCCAAGGCAAGTATTAAATGCTAGCTTGGCCTGTCTTTCTATCCAGTATGGGACAATGCTAGCAACTAAGCAAAAGACCCGAGGCTTGGAAAGACCAAGAGTTTCCTTGCGAGTGTGTGTCACTGCCATCTGCTGGCTGGAATGGGTATCAGAGCAGTTCCGAAGCGGCTCCGCTGTGTTAACTGGCGGAAGCTCAGCGATTCCTCTATCCCGTGGGATAGAGCTTAGTGATGTGTTCACTAAGTGAGGTCAGTTCCAAGCAGCCTCGGATTTGGGAGTCCCATAACAGCCATGCCCAGGAGGACCTTCAGAGGAGTCATCAAAAGGCAGAGCTGAGGAGCATCTTTGAAACAATGCCCTGTTTGGAATCCGTAGCTCCCCAGATCAAATTTGGTCTGTTCCCAGATGATTGATCTAATTGGTTAGAAAAAGTCTGTCACCATCAGGCTGGAGCATCTGGTAGAACTTGGACCCTCCTGCCAATGGCAAAAGGTACTTACAGGGAAGTGAAATTGCAATCTGGCTTTACTCTTGTGCTCTCTAAAACTCCGTGTTCATGTACCCAACATTTATTTATTGGGAACTTAGCCTGACTTCCAGGCACTGGATTAAAGAACAGAGGGGGCAGAAATGAATAAGCACAGCCCTTTATTCTTGATGATGTCACATGGCTATCCCTGGAGTGCTCACTATAGCCCGGGCATTTGCATCCCCATGATATCTCCTTTAATGCTTAGAACACAACTAGGACCGCCATTACTCCACTTCAAAGGGTCTCATTTTGTTTTGTCACTTACGTGTCAGAAAACTGTGTCTTCTACACTTCAGAAACCTGGAGCTTAGAAATATTAAGTAAGACAGCCAAACTAATACTGTGAGATGGAGGGGGCCTTGAGGGTGAGGTGGTGGGATGGGTGGGTTTGAGAGAAAACTGTTAACACCATGGACGAAGGCAGCCTTTTTATTTTCATCCAGAGAATCTTGGGGCTTTTCTTTACCCACATTTTCTGTTCCGTTTGCCACAAATTCCCAACAAAGTGAAAGTGCTGTGGAAACAGTAAGTGATAATAGCACGAGATGCTTGGGAAAGATTCATCAGGAAGACCATCAATCTATCTAGTTAACATTCTCTTCAGCTTGTAAGTCTTCTCCTTAATAGAAGCCTTTGTGTGGGCAGCAAGGCCTGAATTGCAGGTTTCTCACTGGACAGAAAACTAACCCAAATCTTGGTTGGCAGGACAGCGCATGTATAATAGATTTGCTTAGCAAGAGCTTAAAAGACAAGTCATGTTCTGATCTCAACAACCTCAAACCATTTTTAATTTTTCTTTTCTCCCCTGGTGTAAGGGCAGGTTGCTGGTGTTGGTGGAGTGGCATCTAGGATGCTGGGGAGGGAGGAGAATGGGGGATGCTGGTGGGAGAGAAAGTACTGTGCTGAGGCCCTATGCCAAATGCTCAGAGTTATGGGCTGGCCGGAGAGAGCTACAAGCGTACTTGGGGAGTAGAATGACGAGTGGTGGGGTCTGGTAGCTGCCTGCTGGACTAGAATCCCTGCTTGGGCAGTAGCCAGCCCAGTCTTGAGCCTTGTGCAGGTCACATAACCTTCCCAATCTCAGTTCTTTCTCCTGTCAGATGGGCACATGATGCTATTTGCCCGCCCCCCAGTGTTCTTTGCAGAGGAGGGAGATTTGGTGAGATACTGTGGACTGGCCATGGTTACTTGCACCTCTAAATCTTACCATGGATATAACCAGTGCCCAGAGACTCAGAAGCAGGTGAGATACGGCGGGATGGACATGGGTAGCGGCCCTGAGCAGACCAGAACTGGGGTGGTGCCTGCCAAGAACCTCTGTTTAGGATGCTGGATGCCACCTCCATGTCCATGGGTCTGACAAATGTACTCTTACTTTTCCTCTCAACAAAACATATAAGGCAGATTGGAGAGATACTGGTGTTCTCATTTTCATAGAAGAAATGCATCCCCAAGTGACTTGGCTAGAATAAGGGATATTTTTTCCAAACAGCGCTTAGCCTCTAGACTACCCAGATGAGCACCACCAAGAGAAGAACCTGAGGGAATCACGTTTGTGTATCAAACCACCATGCAGAAAGTGGTATTCAGATTGCCTCTTAGAAATAACTGGAACCCAAATTTCCTGGAAGGAGGAACTAGTATAGTTCCAGTATACAACCAGAGAGGGAAGAACTAGGATAGAACCTCTGTGGCAGATTTCTTGTACTGAAATTTTCTTCCTAATCAATTTTGATGTTGAAAGAAGAAAAATGCCTAGCTTTTGACTATTTTAAAATCAATCAACCCCTCATCAGCTAATGTTCTTTTGGTAGTGAGTAACATTGGGCAGAATTATTTCCTGATCGTTATGTGTGGTGGTGAAGCCAGGCACGAGGGAAAAAGTTGAGAGGAAGTATGAAATGCAAAGAATGGACAAGGTATTAGAAATACAAAAAAGTGTTCATCTAAGAAAAGTATGAATCATTCTGAAATTCTGCATCATTGTATTTATTGTTTTTTCTTTTTAAAACAAAATTGAAAAAAGAGAAAACTATGAAAATGTCACTTGGAGACTGCGCTTGCCAAGGATCAGCAGAGAATGTTAGAGACACTTGGTGAACAGCAGGCCCTAAAACTGAACTGAGAGGCCGTTGGTCTAAGAACATTTAAGTCCTTAAAAGATTTTCTCAGTGAGAAATTTGAACTAATCACATCAGTTTGTTAATGGAAATGAGCTTTTAAAGAGCACAGTTGAAAGCAGGGCATGGTGGCCCATTCCTGTAATTCCAGCACTAGGAGGCCGAGGCAGGAGAATTGCCACAAGTTTAAGGTGAGGGTGGGCTACATAATTTCAAGGCCAGCCTGAACTGCATACTGAGATCCTGTCCCAAAACAAACAAACAAACAAACAAACAAAAACAAGCAAGCAAACAAAAAGAAACCAAGAAAGCATAGTTGAATAGTAAATTTTATAGTAATTTAACACTTGTGTAATATTTAATACAATTAATCTATGTTATAAGGTAGACACTAGATTTTGCTCCAGTAGTTTAAACATGGGGTTATTTCAACAATGGATTTGAACTTGGCTGGAGTTGGAGGAATGGAACCGGAAGGGAAGGACCTGGGGCTGCAGATGAGTCGGGTGGGTGAATGAGTGCCTGCTGCACTCACTGGGTACTGAGCAAATGGGGCAATCACAGAACGGCCAGCTGCTTCGGCTTCCTTTGTGACTTCAGTGAAGCTGGCTGGGAATGAAGCTGATCACTGCTCCCCATTATGGCTACTAGAAATGCAGTGAAAGCCACAAAGCCCATCCGGCCTTCTGAATCCCGGTGTTTCCTGGATTAACATGCTCAGAACCTCGGCAGCCACTTGACACTTCTCTCTTCTTGGTCTACCCAGCCAATCCTTTTCTAGGTTTTGCAAATCTGACCTTCTAAATACATCTCACGCCCTCTGTCCCTGTGTCCCCTACCACTACCCTAGCCCTGGCTTTATCTGCTCTTGCCTGGGTGATGCGAAGAGCCTTACCAAGCCTATCCCTTACCCACCCTGGGTTCTTCTAATCATGTCTATTTGTGCCACCAGAGTTGTCCTTTCAGTGCACACATCTCACTGTTCCTGCTGCTTCTCTCCAGGTCCTCCATGTCACTCTGAGTGTGAATACAGGTGCCTGTCACTGCAGCCTGCTCTCCTGTCCCCCTCCTCCTCTCCGCACTCCAGCCAGCCCAGCCTTCAGCCCTCAGCCTCTGCTTCGCCTCTCCCAGCCTGGCAGATGCTGTTTCCTCACCCTTCTGCCTAGAACTGTCTGTGTTCCCTCACACCTCCATCACTTAGCTCTCAGAGGGTAGCACTTTCTCTGGAACCCTGAGCCTCGTCTTGGCTCTTTTGCCCCTCTTTGGTTCATGCTTCCGGAGCCCTACATTCCTTATCCTTCAAAGCATCAATCTGTCAGTTGTCCAGTTACTCAGGGACACAGGGACCCTGAATGCTTTTTCTCTACATCGTGTCTCCAGTATCTAACACTGTATTTCCCAGACAGCAGGCACAAATAAATATTTGTTGAATTGGTGGATGAGCTTTGTAAGCTATAATCTGTTCTCCTTTTTTGCAGCTATCTCAAACAAAACTCGACACGCAAAACGTTAATTACATCTAGTATGTTTTTACATCTAATATTGAATGAAAAACCAAGAAAAATGAGGTCTTACTTTTGCACGATTAAGCTATGCAAATGACCACGCATACATGCATCTGAAACGCTCAATTTTATTCCCAAGAGGGTTCTTCCTAAGGATGGAGAGAATAAATGCTCTGTTTGCTTGGGAAATCTAAATTCAGTCCCAAACAACTAAAGCCTCAGTGAACTAGTGGTTCACAAACATCTGCTGAGGGGTTCAAATGCAGTGCACATCAGGAAAAAGAGAGATCCTAGTTGAAAACACCATTTTTCAGAATTACAAAACAATCACTTTGCTTTTAGAACTCCAAGACATAAACCATTTGTGTGAGCAACTGTTATTACTAAGTGGAGAGCCAAATGGAAGTTTAATTTCAGAAAGTTCTCCGATTAATACATTTCTCCTCAATTACTCTCACATTTAAAATAAATTGCTTTGATAAATAATTTGATGCCATAAAGTCCTTAATGCATCATTCAATGCATGTTTTCATCATCTAGTAGAAGCCTAATTGCTGTTACTTCCCCAGGAGTTGTACAGTACATGATCTGTACAATAATTACTGAATACGCACCCCCAAATAAATATCTCACACCAGATTACGTTAACTGGTCAGTAAATCACAATTACTTAAGTATAGAAACCCAGCCATTCCTGAGCACCCCTACTATGTAAGCCCTGGCAATTTACAAACAGGAAAATCACAGCTAGAAGAGAGACCTCTAGCGTGTGTTAGAGAACTTTATATTGTGCTTCGGGCGTAATTAATACAGCAAAATCACTGCAGTCATTTTGCTTACTCTGGTGGGAGATTTTCACCAACTAGTACATACATCCCACTCCTTTAAGCAGTTCTTCCCAGTAAATGCCTGGCATTTTTACTTACTGTCTTCTTAGAAACATAAGCCTAACCCAATGAAGTTTTCTTGTGATGCAAAGTTTTAAAGTTCCATGGTCACCTTTGTAGCCTAGTTAGTAAACACTTAACCTACAGGCAATTGCTAACCATTCTTTTCATGCAGGCATCAGCGGGATTCCGGAGTCAATGCTTCCAGTCAGGGAGCAGCCTCCTAAACACCAGCCCCTCATCGCAAGCCAAAGGCCACCCAAATATAAAGGCGAGGAGGAAACTGGCATCTTGCCCGTTATCGAGGAGACAAATGGACCCGTTACTATTCTAAATTCACCACGTAGGCTAGCTATTAGTTTCCACAACAATGCAGGTGAATTCCTTGATGCAGAATCAGATTTAATGAGTCATTCTATGGCATCAGCCTCAGTCTTTAAAAATCCTTTATTTTCTCCTTTTCCATATTAAAAACAGATTTGAGATACACACAGAAGATATTTCTCTAAAACACACACACTTGCACACAAAACAGGAGGTCTCTTAAGGAGTCTACTGCTGAGAAGGTAAAAGCATTTTGCTCATTTTTAATTTGCTAAAACAATCCAAGCATGCTTGGTACCCAGAGGGTATTCTCAAATAAACTTGTATCTGTAGCTGCCAGCTTAGTTGATTGAAAACAGAAGGCAAACGTTTCTTAAAGAATGAGTATGTTAAACTGTTATGTCTCTCCCAGTACCACAAGGATACACACACACACACACACACACACACACACACACACACACACACGATTTGCTTGAAAGCAGACAGGTCTATGATCTAAAAGGCAGTACAGCATTTGCACCAAATGACTTCTGCCCACCCCGTGCCCCTTTAGCGAGGAAGCCAGGGCCCAAGCACACTGGACAGTTCCTGCGTGCTGCTCTCCACGTACAGAGCCGAGAGCCCCACTGCAACTTTGCTAACTTAGTTGGCTCCCACCCAGCCGGGCCCCGAAGCACAGTCACGGTGAAATCGTTTTGATGCCGGAAAACCATTTCCACGACAGTGTCAGTGTTCGAAAGCACAAAGGCAGACACTGTCGACCCGCGCGGTAGCTGAAGTTGCGTACGCGGGGCGGCCGTGCAGGGCTGGCGTCCAGGTAAGGGATTCCCGCACCACGGGTCTGGTTTCCTCTTCCTGGATGTTTTTGGGGCTCCAGCTCACTTCGAACGCGAATTCACCACGACGCCCCCTACTGCACCCCACCCCGTTCTTTCCCCAGGAGGCGACGATTCATTTTCCAGCCGGGTCCCTCTTGGGGGCAAGAGTGGAAGCACACTTCGCGTTTCCCTCGAGAGGGGCGGCAGGCCGGGGCGGGGGATAAAGAGGTCGGGAAGGGGCGACCTGCACCCCTCCGCCCGCCTCTGCGCCCCAAGCGCTGGTTCCGAAGGCGCTGGCGGGAGGCTGCCAGGAAACTGTCCCTTTAAGGGAACCTCAGCCGCCAGAGGGGAGGAGGGAAGGATGCGGGTCGGACCCGGCGCTGCGGGCGCGGCGGAGCTCGGGGGGCGCAGCAGAAGCACAGCCATTACCTGCGGCGCCCACCTCTCCCCACCTGGCGCCCCCGCCTCCCGCGGAGACAGAATCCGGAGCCCGTGCCCTCTGTCGGGGAGGCGGGGGAGGAAGGGGAACGGGAGCTTTTTCAAAATAAATGCAGCGTTTGCCCGGGGAGGGGGGGCTGGAATGGGAGGGGTGGGGGAGGGGGCTTTAAAGGCGCCCGGGTGGGCGGAGGCGGCGAGTCGGGCTCAGCCCGGCCGGAGACGGACGCGGACCGCGCTGGGCACCGGCCGCGGCGCACAAAGGGCAGCGGCGCGGCGCGGCCGGGCAGGGAGGAAAAGCGCCCGGGGCCGCATCCGCTCGGCGGCCACAATGGCGTCGCCACCGGGGCCGCGGTGCCGCCCACCGGACAGCAGCGGCGCCCGGCCCGGGGCCCCGCAGGGCGCAGCGCTCGGCCCGGCTCGGGCGTCCCGGCGGGCCGGGCAGCGGGCGCGGGGCTGCGCCGGGAAGAAAGGACGCGGGGCTCGGCGGAGAGGGCGCAGAGGCGCGCGGACCGGCAGGCGCTGCTCGGGAGCCGCGGCGACTCCGCTTCGAGGTCCCGAGCCCGGCCCGGAGATCCGGATCCCGGCCCCGGCGCGCGGACTCCGCGTCCCTGGCCGCCCCGGCTGCGGCCCGGCTCGGCCGCGCGCGCCCTGCTCCCGGGGGGAAGAAAGGCGAGGAGCGGTCGAGCGGCCCCGGAGGAGGCGGCGGCGGCGGCGGCCGCGGGTCCGAGCGGATCGCGAGCCACCCGCCGCGGCGGGCTGTGTGTGCGCGAGTGTGCCGCGCTCTCGCCCCATGCCTGGCACATGCGTAAAAGCGAGTTGCGCCCAAAGTCCCAGCCATACCCTCCTTAGCAAATAATAACAAACCCAAACCGTCAGATCTTACCTGAAACATTGAAGCACAAAGTCTCTCTCCAAGTCCCCTTTTCCTTTTCCTCTCCCCCCTTTTCCGATTTCTCTCCCAGCGATCTGCTCGGCTCGCCACACCAGACAGAAATGCAATAGCTTGGCTAAGGTAGACAGAACAAAATACAGAGAAGAGTTGCTCCAGGGCTTCGAAACCCCTCAAGGCAGGGATCAGGATACAATTAGCTCATGCCTCTACCTCCAGTCTAAATCAATCTCCAAAATAAAACTTAAATCAAATTAACTGATCGCAGGGCAGACAATTGATCTCCTTCAAAAAAATAAAGCTCTTACACATACGTTTAGAGAAATATACATATAAGATTTTTTTCCAGATTTTTTTTTGTTGTTGGAAAAACAGTCTCATTCCAGCCTCCAACTTGCTTTTTACCGTCCTCTTGCACAGAAAAGCTGATTTTAATCGTTGTGATTAGTTTTGATGTAACGTTTCCGCGGGCGATTTCTGCAAATGGATGGAGTGTTTCTTTGCCAAAAGAGGGAAAAGCAGCAGATGATGATAATTATAAGGATTGTTGGTTGTTTCTTTTTATTTGTGTTTAGGGCTCTCGCTTGCTTTCTCAAGTTGACCTGACATTGCTGTTCCTCAAAGGTCGCACAACTTGTTGATGAGGGTCACCGCCCTGTCTGATCAAAGGATAGGTGATAATTTGGCAATAAAGCAACACGTTTTTGGTTCCTTTGGCGACATAACGTCCCAAATGACGTGGATAAAAATAAGCACATGCAGTCTGCTTTGCCCCAATCAAGTCTGAATCAGTGCCTGGGGGTGATACACAAACTCATTTCAAATGTTCAACCATGCAGAATTGTAAAAAGATTGAAGGAGCTACACCGCATTTTTTTAATGGCAAAATTAAAAGAAAACCAAACCTAACATTAGGTGTAGGCAGGGACCTACTATTTAGATTCATTTGATCAACCTTGTGAGCATACCTCCTTCCCTTCCTTCTCTTTGCTTCCCTCCGCTGGTATCGCTCATGGAAGGGGGCAGTTTCGTGAGTTCATTATTTGACGCAAGTGCTCCACAGAGCCAAAGACTCTAACACAAACACAGTTCCCCAGCTTTGCTGCTCTGCTTATGACCTCTCCTCACTCCTCATCACGGCTTCCTTTCTAGGTCTTTGTTCAAAGAGGTTGTCCCTGAGCCAGTTGTTATCTTAATTCTTTTTAGTTAGGGGGAGAGATTTGGTTATAAACTCAAAGGGCACCTCCCACTAATCTTATATCCTTACAGGGTACTTTTTGAAATAGTATGTTTTTGAGCACTTGACAGTTCATTAATTCAAAGACTTTGCTGACATTTCTTTTTTTAAAAAAAAATACCAGTTGTAAGGCCACGGGTACTAAAAAGAAGGTGTGTGGGGGAGGAAACCCTAAATAGAACCAGATCTGTCTTGCAAATACCTGTACCTGGCAGCCCTTCCCAGGAAGTATTTTTAACTATCATGTTATCTTTAAGGTAAGCAACTGCTGAAATACTAACAGAAAAGAGAAGAGCAAGCTTTTAAAAAACTATAGCTAGTCAGATCAATGCTATACTGATTTGAGAGGTTAATATCATAAGAAGAATCTGAGGCTGTTAGTAGATGCTTTTTAATGTAATGAGTTCATATGAAATGAGTATCTGGTTTGAGGATACCTCTGCCCCAGAAGAAGAAATTGGCTTTGCAAAACAACACAAAAGAAAGTTGCATTACTCTTTGTACATTCTTATAGTGATATTTTCTGAACTCCAGCAAAAATCCTAAAATGTCTAAAAAATGCTAAAATCTACTGAGCACAAACTTTGTTCTTGCTCCTAAATGGCACTGTTAGTATTGGAAGACGTGAGAACATGGACCATGATGGAAATGTCCCTAATTATTTTCTCTGATGATCTAATACAGGTTGAATAGGTCTTATCTGAGTTACTTGGAATCAGAGGAATTCAGTTTCCCCCAGAGTTTGGAATACTACATGTACATAATGAGATATCTTGGAGATGGGGCCAAACCTAAACAGGAAATTCATCTGTGTCTCATATGTTACATAGCCTGAAGAAAATTTTATACGATGTATTTTATAATGTTGTGCATGGAACAAAGTTTCATAGTGAGGAGTTTTCTACTAGAGGGGTCAGGTTGGCTCTCAAAAAGTCTCAGATTTTAGAACATTTCTGATTTTTGGATTACAGATGTTCAAGCTGTTCCTTAAAGATGTGGCCTTAAGTGACTTTTTAAAATTTTATTTTATTCTTAATTTTTGTTTTGGTATAGGGAATCAAACTCAGGACCTCACACCTGCCAGGCAGGTGCTGTGCTGCTGAGCTATATCCCTGGCCCTAAAGTGACTTTCAAGGAAAAAAAAAAGCGTGTCACCTGGAGAACCATGCATCATTGAACTACAGTGCTAGCATTGGAACGCTCCTTAGCAGGCATCAGGCCCTTCACCATCACTTTCCATATGAGAGAAGGAGAGCAGATTGTCAAAGATCCCAGGATCAAGGCCCCATCATGCACAGGGCAGAGACCACAAGGTGCAGGACTTGAAGAAAGGTAAGTATCCCTAGAAAGCACAAAGCTTCCAAAGTTGTCACATTGTTTAAAATTGTGGTGAGATGGTTTAAACCATATTTTGGAATTCCTTTTCCAAAAGTGTGGAGATTGTCCCCAAATCCTATAGCACAAACTACTTGATGGCAACAAATCTTTCCTTGTTGATAGATTAATTTTTGCATACAACAACAACAAGTTGTACCAGGTCCTGGCTACAAGTGGATGATGAAGATGTTTCATGCTGTGCATAGGTGTAAAACTACATGAATAAAAACAGTGAAATAGATTTTCTTGTTAGTTTCTAGACAGAATAGGAACAGTTCTCAAAATAGTTTTATCAGTGAAATAATTAGTGACAAAATGGCTTTACTTTGCAAGATAACTGCTCTGAAGTGATACTATTCATTTAAAAGAATCAAGTCCTAAAATGCTCATTTTAAGGAGGTTTTCATACGTTAAAATGATAACCTTTTCCAAAAAGACGATCATTTTCAACGTTGAGTCACTGCCATGTTAAAGTACCCCAGACTCTTCAGCTGATCACTGGATTTGTGGCAATTCCAGCAGTACATAGTGTATAGATAAATTCTCAGTTTATTGTAGGGGGCTCTTAATTTTGTCACATTTTGAAGCGATCTCAAAGTTGAGTTGGTAGGCTAGGGGTTCAGAGTCAAAAGGGATAGTCTGGAATGTAGTTAGTGAAAAGTAGAATATACTCTATTGAAATTGCATTTGGTGTTCTGCAATACAAAGAGATGAGTAAAGTTTAAAACTTCCAAATCAAGGATGAGGGCAACTCATTTTTAATTTTAAAATGGATTGCTAGGGTTGGAGATATAGCTCATTGGCACAGTGCCTGCCTGGCAAGCACAAGGTCCTGAGTTTGATTCCTGGTGCAGAATAGAATAGAATAGAATAGAACAGAACAGAATAGAATACGATTGCTACTTAAGTAGCGTGTGAAAAGACAGTTCCATGTCTTGCCGCAGATAAGCTACAAACTTCGATCAGCCCCTGCAATCACAAAATGACTGCAAAGTGCTTTCTATTGAATTAATACCTATGCAACTGAACTTCTGCATCTTGTGATTTCTATCATGCTAATTTCTTTTTTTTTTTTTTTGCACCAATCATAAAGAAGCTGGGGAAAAGTGTATATGAAAAATCCTCCTAACCTCTTTTCCTTTCCATAAATAATTAAAGTGATAACAGGCAGCCTAACCACCATTAACAATAGAGACCACAAGGGTAGTAACGGTGTCAGCAGGAAAACAATGGGGAAACAAATACAGACCTCTGCTTTTGTCTTCTCGCCATCAGAATAAGTTCACTAGTGTTTAAAGGCATAAAACCAGGGGATAGTTTGAATTGAAACTAGGAGCTCCACTGAAAAAGCTGAACACCCTGACCATTGTGAAAGAGAAACTAAGGGGAGAGCAGCGGGCACAGGCCAGCTCATTTGGCGGCCTCATAGTCACTGAACCCTCAGATCTTAAGTCCCCATAGAACATCACAGCGCTGTCCAGGTCCCCATAGAACATCACAGCGCTGTGCAGGGTGGCCCTGCGGTATATTCTTGGCGTCGATTTGACAAGCCGTAGACATTAGTTGCTGAGATGAAATGTGAAATTGAAGAGCCCTCTACTGAAGCAGCCAGATATCAAGATCGAATTTAAAAATCCCATTGCACTCTCCGTTAGAACAATGAGAGATGCCTCATGGCTTGGGTTCAACCTGGGCGTGTGTGGACAGCACTATTCCTATCAGCCTGCCGCACTCTGTCCCCCTGGTGTCCATCGCTGTCCACCAACAGCCACCTGTGACTACCATGGGAGGTCCTGCAATGCTGGAAGGCAAATCATGCTGTTTTATTCTAAACCTGCCTCAGTGTTTTGGGAAGAAATCACCTGTTTTTTATCAGCCAACTTGAAATGTTCTGTAACGCAGTGGAATGTGTACATTTTCCTGGAATTCAATAGAAGCATTAACAAGCTTAAACAGAATAGGTTTGTGATTCCTGGAGTTTGGCCCCATCCACCACCTGTTTACAATTAGCCTCTGGAAAACATCTTTCAGTATCACTGTCATGTAAGAGTTGGTAATATCTCACATTTGGGATCTTCTAATGGTTGCAGTGACCATAGTGTTGGCATGAAAATACACAAATCTTTGCATGGACCCTCGAATCCGTTGTCTTTCATAAGAATTTTTCCTCTAGTTGCCTAATAGGAACACTAGTTTCAATCTCGTGTTACACAGCAACATAGCAGATACATAAAGAAATAAAACCTGATCTTGATTAGGTATCTTGACTGCCAGTTTTGATAATTTTATTCAATAGAGAAATACATCCATCCTCAAGGGAGCAGATCAGTGAGGAAAACTGTAAAGCATTTGTATCTGTTACCAGCATTTAAAATACTTTCTGGACTGTCATCTTGTATATTTTGAATGAATAACTGCAAGTAGGTTTTGTGACTGCAGTTGTTACAATCATATTCAGCTGCCTTGACTTGTGATAAAATCCTTAGTTTCTTTAGCCATAGAATAGAAACCAAATTTTCTGCATTGAAGGGTTGAGGTTAAATGAGATGATATGTAGAAGGTATTTAGAGTTGTGCCTGACACACAGTAAGTGCTCAGCGAATGAGAACAGTCATTATCATTATGGTTTATAGTGGCTGTTGGATAAGTACCGTGGTCCCTGGCAAACTGTTCCTGTTTAAGTTAAAAGCACAGACTGATATCCATGCAATGGAAATTCCTGAGTTATTGATGTCTCTGTGGCTGATCTTTTTTTAATAAGACAATAACTAAATCTCATTTTATTATTTCATTACATGGATCTCTCACTTTTTCACATGACTATAATAGGGTGAAATGAGATTTTTCTTTGAGGTACATCCTAGCTATTAAAAAAAAAAAGCATATGTTTGTGATGCTGCTTTACTAGGGAACACTTTCTTTCTGTCCCTTTGAGGATCCTTGATTTTGACAAGGCTGCCTCACACATATAAAACAATTAATTAAGCATTTTGTATAGTTGCTTATGTGAGAAGTGAGACTTGACTAAAATTCTGCTGTGAACCTTTTTTCATAATTATTTGCCTTTTGCCTTTCAGGAATTACAAAATCAGTACCGGCAAACACTTTAAAAGCAAAAATTTTAAAAAGGAAAATGCAGATTTGAAAATAAGGAGAAATGAACTTCAGGGCTGATGCAAATCTTTAAGAGAAATAGCCCAATTAATCAATTATATCACATTGCCCCTTTTCTACATTCTCCAGTTCATGTGGATTCTTTTCCTAAGCTTTATCCTTATCATTTTCCCATTGTTCCACGCCATCTATTCTGTTTTAAAGCTATGTAGGGGCTATTTCAAAGAAGCATTTTTAATAAGATAAACATTTCATTAGATAGTTCATATTATTTCATATTCCAGCGCCTCATAGGAAACTGGCTGGTGTTGAAGGTACCTCTATTTGTAGCGTAATGCATGCTATGCACAGCTCATCCAGTTCAGAAGCACTTAGCTTTGCTTCAGTGTTTCACTGTCTGAACCAAGGCCGCTCATGAGAAACCCCATAATACAACTGAGGCACCTCGGGGGCACCATATACATTTATGTAAGTTATCTCTTCGTGCATCCATTGGGTGTCAGAACCTCTCAGCTTTGCTAACCATAAAAAATTCGCCTTAAGCATATTACTAACTTTAAAACCCTAATGATATGGATGTCATATTTCAATTTTTAAAAAACCTTTCCCCGCTCCACCCCTGGAAAAAACCCTATAAAACTCATCCAATGGAATCATGTCATGGTTAAAAGACATAGATTCTATTTAAAAGAAAAAGTACCATGAATGTGCTATGATTTTAAAAGTAACCCCAGACAAAAATTGTTGATCAAATAGTTAAATAAGAAACAAATGGATCAGTGTTCACACTGTAATAAGGACCATTACAAACAGATTGCTGCTGGAAGCAGTAGTCAGTGTACTTTCCTTAAAGTTATCAGGCAAGAAAAGCTTTTGCAGCGTCTTAATAAATATCAGCCTGATTAGTTAAAATGGTTACTGGAAACTGGGAAACAAATCCACAGGACTGCCCAACATAGGCATTTAAATGCTTTCGAGATTAGTCTTAATAATGACATTAATAATGGATGATAGTGATAAGAAATAATTATGACTGATGGTAGAAAACTTCCTTTGTGTAAGGACCATCTGGTTATGACAGTCAGATATGAAATTCTAAAATGAAACCCTCAATCTGTCCCTCTAAGGTTGCTTTGTAGATCATAGATTGCTTGATTTTTTTTTTCAAAAGAAAAAATCCACTGTACCAAACATACAATGGCTCCTGCTAAGAAAACAAAGTCTGTGGGTCTGTTTCTTTTCTAATTGTTGACATCTCTGAACAAAAGGATGGCTTTGTGAAAACGCTTAGAAGGTAATGATAGTTACTCGTTAGCTGTTTATTTATTTCTGAAGGTTCTAATGTGTAAAGCATTATAATTCTACCACTCTTATTTCTGCAAGGTAGGGAACGAGAAGTTCCCCGTGTGTCCTTCCTGCAGTGGAGCCCATTTTTAAAAATTGGGGAGGGAGGACGAGGGGCTAAATCACTGGCTTGGAACAAGTATATAATTTAAAACTTAGCTTTGGGTACTGAAGTGAAATATCACTAAGAAAGCATTTAACTTGGAACTTGGAAAATGGTCAGTATTAGGTGTGTTGTTTTAGTATTATTTATTATACTTTGGGATTAACGGTCTCTTATTTTTAGAGTTTCTGGCCACACCAAAACATAGTGGAGATCAAAAGTCTGATTCTATTATGAGGGGCCCTTAGGACAGCCATTCAGATCCATAGAGATGGCAGGTAGAACGAAGGAACAGTGGTTACTTGGGACTTGGAGGAGGGAAGGATGGGTAGTTAGCGCTTAATGGGTACAAAGTTTTGATCTGAGCTTGTCAGACAGGCGCTGTGCCATTGAGCTATATCCCTGACATTGATCCTCTTTTAAAACTGGATAAAATGATAAATTCTTTTCTATCTTACCATAATAAAAATGAATTAGTTGTACAAATACTGAACTCTGGAAAAATAGGTGATGGGAAAAAGTACAATACGGTAAAAACCAAACAACGCAACTAGTTCCTTGGTTCCCCTCTAAGTCAGTGTCCCATCCTGGATGCACAGTAAATGAGCTACAGCTGCTTATGCAGAAGTGGCAGAAACCCCATGCTCTGTGCTGGGCTCATCCTCACACTGAGAGTTGCGTCCTCGCTGCACTGTGAACACGTGGGTCTCCTGAGCCAGGTGAGGTCTCTGCAAACCAGTGGGTGGTGAACGTGGAGGCTCGCAGTTGTGTAGGCAAAACAACCTGCTGGCTGACAGTATTCTAGCCATATTCTGTGTGCTTGCTGTTGTGTAGGTGTGACCTGGAGCCTGAAAATACACGCTCACCAGCTTTCAGATGGGTGAAATAACTAATAATCAATTAAATGGTAGCTAGTAATTAGTGAAATGAGGCGCTAAGCTGATTATCTAGAGTCACAAAAGAAAAACCTCTGCTTTTACTTTTCAGTTTATCTTAGGATTTGGCTTGGCTTGGACATAGCCGCAGACTCAGTTTTCTTGCTTCATTTCTTGTGGCCCTCTAGAGATGCCTAGGTCTACCCGTTCCGATGAAATGCCCACTTCCTTTGGCCTCATAGTAACTGTTATACCTTTATTAGTAACCTTTTATTTTTTAGAAATGCGTATATGTATGTATATATAAACCTTCGATTTCAAAAGGGTAAGAAAACATCTCATTCTTCCCCTCCTTTGTTTCTTATAAGAGCTTCACTCTCTGATTTTAAAGTCAACTCAACCTAAAAGCTGAGCTGTGACTCTTTTATTATTTATTGGGGTGGCTTTGTCAGACAGGTGCTGGGCACTAGTGGCTGGTGGCCTATCACCCTCACACTCAGAGCCTTGCTTCTGCTAGCTACTGGCGTCTTCAGCTCATCTACCCCGGGCTGCATTGTGGCTCACTGAGAAGTACATTTAGGGAACAGAGGCAGTCCTGAAAGGCTGGAGAAGGCTTTGCTTTCTGCTTGATCTAGAAAGAATTAAGCCTATGGTAGAAAGTTAAGCAAAAATGTAAATTGTAATGAGCAGATTAAGGGACAAACTCAGGGTCACAGTGCCCAGTTCTTTTCAGGTTCATGGGAAGTAGGTATAGGTAGGAGCCACCGTTTAGGCTGTGTGTAAACTATTGCTCTTTCCTTTGTTGGGTTCTTAGAAGTCACACGTTCTGCTTGTCATTCTCTGGAGAACTAGAAATAATAAATTAAGGTGACAAGGCTGATCTTTACTTTTAGTAAATGTGTATGTTTTAAAGCATCTTGACACAGATGTGAGTCTGTATTTTAATGTACACTATTTTTAGCCTTGGCTTATTCTCACACATCACCTAGTCCTGTTATTTTTCTGTTGTTTTCTGAATTTCTCTATTCAGGCTGAGATAAAGAGGAATTACATTTGTTTGACATCTCAAACAAAGTCATCTCTGTGACTTCCCTTGGTCCTCTGCCTACAGGTATTGCAATTGCACCGAAGGTGGGGAAAGAGGGAGAGTGACTCTATGGCTTGACCTCAGGCACTCTTCCCATTGGATGAGATCACCCAATTGTGTTGTTCATAACAGGCATTCTGCTGTCAACGTTCTCCCACATCCACCTTTGGCTTCCTCAACAATGAGCAAACAAACAGGAGGGCATATGAACTGAATGACATTTTCAAAGAATTTTTTTTCTGTGCCCAATATTCCGCAAGTGAAACGGGCTAACGAAGCCAACCAATTTCTTGGTCCATGGGATATCAATCTCTTCATTTCGATGATGGAACTAGTACTGACTTCTTTTTCCATACTTTTCTTTCTCTTTTTTGTAAAGATTTTGATTCCTATAGTTGCTGTGATATTGTATCCTTGAAAGGACTCCTGGGGACCTATGATGCCCTCTGTCTAAAAGCCTGGTTCCGGGAAGAGTTACCACGCTCATTCTTTAGTGGGTTAGTCAAACCCACAGCAATGTTAACAGGATGCAGCTGTCTTGGGAAAATGTGGGAAGACCTTTGTCCTGTAGGTGAATAGGAAAGGGATGGCCTTGCCCCTCAGGAAGAATAGCAAGCTATTCCTGGCAAGGTCAAGCTTTTCTACTGTGTCTGCCCTCACTCACTTTTTGATTCCTGGAGAACAGGCAGGTGAAGAAGCAATGGGAAATACTTTCTCCACGTTCTCATGCTGGAAAGACCCTGCAACACTGTCAAGGATGGTAACGCCTAGAATTTGGCTTAATTCCCAGGGTCAGCGCAGGATGCCTGGATCCAAACAGACCCCGCTAGGACTGGAAAGGGTGGAATGCAAGGCTCCCATTCTTTGGACGCCACATTCACCCTCCATCCCTACTTTTTTCTTCTTCTTCTTCTTCCCTCTTCCTCCTCTTTCTCTTCACCGTGTATGATTCTTCCTTCTCCATCTTGATGCTTCCCCTCCTTCTCTGTTATGACAAAAGGAAAGATGTTTCTCAGCAAAGCAAGTTCCAGAGGAAATGTCTTCATAGCCTAATTAGCTGGCTCTTAATTTGGGAGAAGCTTGGCTATGTATGTTTCCTAATTAGATTGGGAGAATCTAATGGGAGTGCTGGGGCCACCTCCCCTGGCAAGCTGTGTGCGCAGCACAGCTCCCACCCCAAGGAACATGGCACACATTCTCCCTGTACACAGATTCTCTCCCAAGCTTGAACTTTAGTTAAACTGGAACCTTTTACAAGATGAAGGCCTCACACTGCTGCCCAGTTATACATCAGAGGCACAGAAAAATCTTGAAGAGGTCTAAGTTAATCCTTCACTGTTGTAAGTTTCTCCCACTTTTCTCTGCTTATACTCTGCCTTTACATGTAGTCTTATGAGCTGTACACACACAGACACACACACGTACACACACACACACATTTCTTCTTTTTATTTCTTTTTTTCCCGCATGTCTTTTTGAAGGAACAAAAGAAAATTGCTTCAGCAAATGAAAACAGGCTCCACTGTTTCTGAACGAATCTAAGATTTCCCAAAATGAAGGAGACCCTGCTCTGGGTAGTCAGGTATGTCGCCTCTGGCAAAGGCCACTATGTGACACCCCAGGGCCACAGGGAGGAAAGCCCATTGCACACAGAGCCAATTGTACCAATTTCTGGAGAACAGGAAATATCTCTCTCCCCAGCCCCACGGGTGGTCCAATAGCCTAAAGCGTCAGAACTGATTATCCTTGGCTTGCTCAGTTCCAAATGTCCTTGATAGTTGACAAAGAACCTGGATGATGTGGAATTGTAAACTCCACATCCGTAGTTAAGCATAGTGGTAGTAGTTGTCTGGACAGTGGGAAAAGTGTGAAGAGAGTAGATTCCAAGCTGCCGGCTTCTCCTATTGGAAGCAAGCTCATCAAACATTTGCCCCCGAGCTTTGCGTTCCGCACAAGGGTCGCAGCTCCTCTTCCCGCTCGGGAAGGATGTGTACTATGCCTTCCTGGATCTTCTGAGACTTCTTTTGTTGAAAGAGGGATCTGGCCCTCCGTAGGGTCTCAGTAAACCACAAATCTCTGCAGTGGTTTCTCTTTGCTCTTGGAATGAAGTCCCAAGTCTCTCATGGTCCCACTTGATCTGCCCACATCTCTAGGCACCCTTTTGAGACTTTTCTCTCTCCATTCTGGATTGCTCTGCTACAGTGGGCCTCCTGTAGCTCCTTCAACTCAGCTCCCTGCCCCAGGGCCTTTGCACAGCTGGCATTGCTTTCCCCCTTCCCCAGCCTAGTAACTTCCATATTCCCTCCTTGCCCTCAGTACCAGCTCAGAGCTTTCCATGATAAGCAGTCATCATTCAGTGGACTTTTCCTTCAGAGCTGTGGTGATACATTTGTGAGATTTGATTACCATCTGCTTCCATATGGTAGGAACTATGTCTGCCTTTTCTCAAAAGTGTCTCCATGTCTAAAGAAATGCTTGGACCACAGTCGGTACTTAATAAATAATGCAAATGAATGAATGGATCGATTTGTTGAACAAATGGGTGGATGAATGAATATAAAGGACACATTATAAAAGGAACTGAAAGGGGAAAAAAAGCCCGAAGTTGATACTGACGATGTAAGGGGAGGAATGTGGGCCGTCAGCATTTGCTGATTTTATGAGTTTGGCATTTGTATCTCTGCCATAGGTTTCCAAGCCCTGGAAAATGTACCTTAAAGTCTAAGATCTCCATCGAGAGGGCAGAGACATGATTAGACAGCTGTACACCCATGTCCCCAGCTGCACTGTTCACAATAGACAAAAGGTGGGGACAACCCAAGTGTCATCAGTGGATCGATTAATGTATAGGATGCAGCACAGGCACACAGCAGAGTGTTATTCTGCTTCTGATGGGGAAGGAGGTCCCATACACGCCACTGTATAGGTGAAACTGGAGAACATTGCACTAAGTGAAACAAGCCAGACACAAAGGGCAACCGCACGACTCCACTGACATGAGGTATCTGGAACTGTCAGATTCATTCGGGCAGAGAGTAGAGTGGTGGCTGCCAAGGGCTGAGAGGAAGGAGGACTTGGTGTTTTAACAGGTACATTCAGGAAAGATGGAAAGAGTTCTGAAGACAGTGGTGAGACCCGTCCAACATTGCGAATGCCGTCAAACTGTAGGCTTAACGGTGTTTAAAATGGTGAGTTCTATGTATATTTACCATGATTAAAAGATAAGTGAGGGAATGCTAAACACACACACACACACACACACACACACACACACGGAGACAGACACATCTAAGATTTCCTTGAGCTTGGAATCCACTCATTTAGAATGAAGGCCCGTTGTATGTATGACTCTATTGAAAGCACACCTGCTTATTACATTATGTATTTTTGGTTTAGAAACCACTCAGCTCTTCCTTTCTGCTGTCACCCCCAGTGTGGCACAAGGGCCAGTACACATCACGTGTGCCTCAGTGTGTCCCTCAGAGGTCGTTCTGAATGCCAAGGTGATCCTGTGTCCTGTGTCCCCGTAACAAAATGTTAGCCTAGCAGTTGGATCCCATTTGAACTTTGTGTTTAGGCTGGTTTCCAACTAGAGTTGTTTCTCGGAGAAATTGACATTGATCTTACCTCTGTACTTCCTCTCAATATGTATAATTAATTGACTTCCAGGTCCAACCTGTCATTTAACTGTAGAAATAAAACTAAAATCTGAGAAACAGCTCTAGTTTTTCGAGCTAAACCTAGAATTTTCTTAAAATTATGCACACAGGAGACATGGCTGGTATGAATCTCCAACATTAGCTCTCAAATCAAGAATGATTGTTTGGAATGAGGTAAGCGTCTGTGTAGGTTTTTAGCCCCTCAGCCCTACAGTGGCTCACTCAGCAAGTCTGTAGGCTGTTCAAACATAATGGTCAAAATCTGCATCTAAACCGTGCCTGAGGGCATCGCAGGTTAGCAACTGGCTTACTTGGCTGGCTGCCCTGGATGAAGGACCTTCAGAGAGCACATCTAAGTCTGCATCCTTTTCCATGTCTCTGTGACATTCTCATGTTTGTAAGAGGTAAGGAGAGGGCAGTTTGGGTGTTACTGATTCAGTTGAAATTCCAAGGAGAGCATGATTATGTGGTCTGTGGCCATAGGCAGATGCTGAATGTAGTAGGACAGTTCAGTAGAGCCCTGTGGTCAAGCTATGTGTTTCCTTCCAATCCAAGCTCATAGATTTTCTGCACACCTCTCTGGGGGTTCTTGTCCCCTTGAGTTGCACCCATAGATTCCAAATAAATTATCCTGATCTTGAGCCTCATGCTCCTAGAGAGGCCCTTTCCTCATTATTATCAGGCTGGGGGTTAGGTCAGTGGTGGAACGTAGGCTTAGCATACATGAGACTGTATTCAATCCCCAGCACCAAACAAATAAGACAGAATTGAAATTTTTATATTTAAAGAGGGCTTTAGTATGTAATCATAAATAGTTTGAGTGATTATATACCCGATAAAATAGGCTCTGCTTGTTTGCTTTGTGGTTCTGGGTTTTGAACCCAGGGTCTAGCACATAGCGGCAGGTCAGATGCTCTACTACTGAGCTACATTGCCAGCCAATCCAATAACTTTTGCCTTGTGATTCAATCAAATAGTATTTTTTACAGCAGAAGAAACACAAGTCAAGGGAGATTAAGCAACTGTTGCACTGGATTGAAAGCAAGCTCTCCAGATTTAACTGAAGTTTTTTTCTGTGATGCTCATTCACATTTGGCTCAGAGATGTAACTAAAGGAAACACGATCAAGCTGATCCTTTTGAACTAGGGGAATCTGTATTACTCCCTACAGGGTTTTGTGGGTGGCGTGTTGCAATCCACTGGAGCTGAACATTTTTGTAGGAGTTTATCTGAGTACCATCCAGTCTTAGCACTTCATTTGAAAACCTAAATCTCCAGCCATTGAATCCAAATGACACCTGTTTTTTTATTCCAAAATGTGTTGATGCAACTTGTCTCTGCCTGGTCAGGGTGTTGAGGCATGAAGGCTGCAGGATCGAGATGCAGACCTGGATTATGCTACTCTAGACTAGAGGGGCAGACGCAGACTGTGGTGGCCACAGGGAGGTGCTGAGAAGAGAGAAAAGGACAGGCTAATGGAACTCATGTCCATACCAATGGCCTTTCTAGGATGTCTGACAGATCTGGGGTGGCACAGTAATAGAGCATCACACCAAAGCCCAAGGTACCACTTACTTGGCTCTCAACTTGGTTGTGTGAGCCATTTGAGCATCAATTTGCTTCTATGTAGAATGGAGGTTAGTATCTACTCTGTGGCAGTCTCGAAGACATCAGAGAGCATACTGCACATATAAAAATGCACATGTCTTTGTACATATGTGTAGGCATGTGTGGTATATTTGTGAGTATCTTAGGTTTCAAGAAAAAGTCAAATTATCATCATTATCATAAAGCCTCACTTAAGAAAAAGAGGTAACACACTGCAACACAGATTTCTAGTTTTTAGAGGTCACGTGAGTTTGGATGTTAGCATTGACATACCTATACCTTCTTCCTTGACTCAAACATCATGGAAAAAACTGAAAAGGAAAACCTGCTTCTTGAGTGTACCTCTCACCTCTCAGAAATGAGAACACAAAGCATGTGTTCACAGAGCATGTCAGATTCTCAAAAAAATGTTGTCAACCCACTGAGTGTCTATTAAGCATTTTATTTCCCAAGTAATAAATGGGAGAAGAGTTCCAGCTAGTGAAGTGTGTATTGTCTAGTCAGGGAAATGATATTTTACATAGAAAATAACCAGAGGTGGTGGACAAATAACTGGGGGTGGGGGGCAAACCATGACCTGCTCACATTCCCAAGAAGAGCCATCACTGGGTCTGGGGTTAGCTTGGAAGGGCACCATGGCAGGTGTTTGGGGTCATATTTGAAAGTGGGCTCTGGAGACAAACAGGGACCAGTTCTTGCCCCATTGATGTTATTTTTGCCTAGTCATTTAATCCTAATTCTCAGCTGTTTCCTTTGTGAAATGAAGAACATGGTATTTGTTTCTTGTCCTAATTCTCAGCTGTTTCCTTTGTGAAATGAAGAACATGGTATTTGTTTCTTGAGATGTTGTAAGGATAAAGCAAGACAACTTACAGAAAGAACACGAAGAGCCGATGTTGACCCACAGTAAAGAAAAAATTAACAATTTGGATAATATGTATGTCTCTTTTCAAAGTGAATCTCAGAAAAGCAAATACGGATAAGAATGTGGAGAAACTGGAACCCTCCTCCTTGCTTGGAGGAGTATAAAATGCTGCAACCACTTCAGAAAAAAGTCTGGCACTTCTTCAGTCTATTAATCTTGGAATTTACTCTATGACTCAAAAATCATAGTCCAAGAAAAACAAAAACATGGGTACACAGAAAACTCATGCATGGGCACTACAGCAGTACTACTCATAACAGGCAAAAGTGAGAGCGGCGCGAGTGTCTGCCAAGGGATGAGTACAGTGACATGGATCCGTAGAGTGGACCACGGAACTCGCTAATAGAAAAGATTGACATTCTGGAATGTTCTGCTAAGACACGAATGGGTCTTGAAAGCTAAGTAAAAGAAGCCAGCCACAGAAGACCACATATTCTGTCATCTGATTTATATATAATGAAAGAAAAGTGGCCACAGAGTAAGGAAAGCTTACTAGTGGCCAGCTGGGAACAGGGTGGGTAGGGGTAGAAGAGGGTGGGAGAAGGGAGGTGGTGTTACCATTACTGGACCGAAGGCTTTTTTGGGGAGTGGTGATGAAAATGTTCTGGAATTAGGGACAGTGTTTACATAACATTATAAATATACTAAATGTCCCTGAAACTGCATACACTTAAAACTGGGTGATCCAGTACAAAATGTAGTTCAATAATGCTATTAAAAAAATGAAGTGAGTTTTAAAGTTTGTGGTATTTAAATTGGTAGAGAGGAGCAAGAGGACAGAAGACAGAAAATGTGGACCACGAACCCAAGTATGTGATCATGGATTTGAGTCATGGAGGAGAATTATTTTGAACTTTTAAAAAAAATTAGTACATGTTTACAGTATGTAACCATTACATTCCTCATGGAGCGTTAGTAAACGGACATAACACATCTTAATTCTTTTTTCATTCCTGACCCCTCTCCTCCTTCCTCTCACCTCCCTCTCCTAGTTCCCTTCCCTTTGGCAAAAGATCCAGCTCCCTGTTTCCTATCAATTTTCTTTATTTTGCTCTTTATTTACACTTTGGGTTTCTCATAGAGGAGAAACCATGCAATATTTAAGCTTGTGTGCCTGATTTATTTCACTTAGCATCATGGTTTCGAGGTGGATTCATTTTCCTACAAATGGCTCAAGTTTATCCTTCCATATGGCCATGTAGCACTCTATTATGTAAAAATACCACATGTTCTTTATCTGTTTATTTGTTGATGGACGTATCGGCCACTTGCAAGATTTAGCTATTATAAACTGTGCTGCTATAAACATGGTATCTGACCTACTTTCTCATTGCTGAGACACAATACCGACACCCACAAGTGAAAAGAGGAAAGGTTTATTTTAGCTCACAGTTTGAAGAGGTTTCAGTCCATAGTTGGTTCTAAGACAAGGAGACATGGGAGAGGAGAAATAGTTCGTGGTGTGGCAAGCAGGAAGTGGCAAGGCTTCTTTCCTCCTTCTGTTTTTATTCCATCCAGGCTACAAGCCTATTGGTTGGGCCCAAAGACACCCAGGGTGGGTCTTCCCTGTCAGCAAAGTCCATTATCCACACTCAGAACTATGTGAAGCCAATTGTTAGACTAATCCAGTATCACACACCCAGATCCAGTCACTTCTGAAAGCCCCAAATCTAGATATAAACTGTAACACAGGAGTGTGCACATATCACCATACTATGCTGTCTTTAACTCTCTTGGGAAGATACCTGGAATGGAACTTCTGGTTTCAGTTTTCTGAGGAATTTCCGTAGTGGTTGTACGAGTGGTTAGTGGGGTGGACCTTCCCCCCAGCACTGAGGAGGGTCCCGCCCCTCCCCAGCCTCACTAGCACTTGTTATGTCTTACACTGAGCAATTGTGGGGCAGGTGAAGTATTGAGCTGGGGTGTTCAGAGTCAGCAGAAGGGCAGATTAACCTTAGCCTCGGACACAGCCCACGCCCTCACTGGGGCGGCCAGGAGGGCTGAGAGAATGGTCAGGTTTTGCAGAATGCAGCATGACTCCAGTGAAGGAGCGGAAAAATGGAGGCAAAGGGAAGGCACACATTTCCGGTTAGAAGTGGAGGCGATGGTGCCAGGCACGTAGCCCAGTGGGAGAGTGCTTGACTAGTCGGGCAGAGAGGGTGGTCCTGAACAAGAAAAAGAGATGCTTCCCTGGGTGTTTGTGCTCTGCAGTGTCAGGGTCCCAGCCTGGTTAGGGCATTGGTGAGTGTTTTATTTGGGGGAGGTCCTCGCCGCCGCAGTGTAGGGTCCAATGTGGGCCAAGGCTGTCCATGGTGCTGTGAACCCATTCAAGCTGCTCTGTGAACCTGCAGAGAGACGCCATCATCCCTCACGGAAGGTGTATTCTGCTTTCTGTGAGAATTGTCCTTGAGGTAGGAAGAGCCTCATTTTCTGTACAGAACAAACACAGATACAATATTTCATATCCTCTCTGCTCTTCTCACCCTTCCCTGTAATTGGAAACTCTTGCCCCCGGTCTCACCTGTAGGATTCTGTCTTCAAATGCAGAAGTCTCTTCTCTTCCCCAGCCCCTCCCTGTCTGTCTTCTTTTCCCTTTCCTTCAAATTCCTAAGATCTTTTATTTTATTTTTACGTTCCTTTGATTAGTGACAGCGAAGGGAGTCGGGGAGGAGAGGGAGACTTCTGTTTCATTAGTTTCTGATGAAGTGTGCAGGTTGTAGCGGCTGCTCTCATGAGCGGTTACTTTCTGCTTCAGTCTCCAATTTACCTCCTATCCTACTTGGGCTTTGTGTTTGGAGGCAGGCAGACCTCTGCCCTTCCACACGGTGTCTTTATTAGCCTGAAGCGCCTTCTGAGGGGCGAGCTGGTCCTTGCCCTTCAGCTTGCTATTAACCACTTTCTTGGAGCCTGCTCCTCTCTAGCAAGTTCACTGTTAGCAGTTTCTCTTGGGAGTCGCTCTCATTATAATACCCAGCCTTGCTTTCCTGGGATGCGACCGTCTGCTGCGGCTCCCACATGCTCTCACATGCAGTGTGAGACTCAGGTGAAACCTTCCTGCAATAGTAGACATCCACGCAAACTGTACGCAGAGCCCTTGCTAAGGCAGCCAGCGATAGCCACCTTCCCTGATCACCCCTAATACGCTTTGCAAGCAAAGCCCCAGAGAATCTTTGTTGTCCCAGTTGCTGTGATTGCTTTAATAACTCCATTTATTGCTCAGTGACTATATGTGCATGTATTTAAGATTTTAAATCAGTCTTTTGGGGGAGTGAGACCTGAAACATAAGGATTTTTGTTTTTGTCTGTTATTTCCCTGGTGACACACAGACAGTTGTGCGGGGCGCGGGGGTGTTTGAGGAAGGAGGTGCAATTTGGGGAGAGAGTTGGGGGTTGTGGTGTCTGTTGTTGGGTAGCATAAGTCACCCAGTAGAGCACTATGCAGGCTTATGAAAGAGTTTTATTCGGGGGCGACGCTCCTTCCTTTCCTTTCTTCCTTCCTCCTGTCCTTTCATTGTCCCCCTTAGAAGCCAATAGTGCTCTGAGCTCCCCTTTACCTGGCAGGGAAAGTGTCATTAGGAGGCTGCTGTCTTTCCCCTTTCCTTCCTGCACCCTCTGCCTTGACTGAGTCTCCCTGATGGTCATCAAAATCAGCTGAGAAACCAGCCCTGCATTTGACTCTGAGCTCTTTTAGGTATCTTTCTCCCTTCCAGGGTGCTCCTTGCTGCTTCTCAGGCCAGCAGAACAGCTCAACCCAAACTGACCTAAAGGTTTTCTCCCCTCATCTTTCTGTTTGGAGAATATATATATGAAATATTCAAGATTTCTCTGGAGTCCTGAGGGCTTGAGAACTTTTGGAGATTTTTTCTATCATTGTTAATTTTATTGGTACGTTTTAGATGTACATAGTGATCACATTTTGGAGATTTTGAACTTACCACTTGGAGCCAAGAGCTAAAGTAGTTGTAAGCACTGACTGCTTCTGTTCCCTGAAGTCAACCAGATGTCTTTGCTCCTATCCAGATCATTGACCTTGGATGATTTCCTTAAAACTGGCTCCCATCCCTGACTTCTGGGGCTGTGAGAATATCATGTCATTCCTTCCATCCATCCATCCATCCATCCATCCATCCATCCACTCACTCATTCTTGCATTTGGCCCAAAAATACCTGCAGGATGGGAAACACTTCAGAGAATCAACAACTGGGATCTCATCCTATTAAAAAGCTTTTGTACTTCAAAAGAGATCACCAATAGAGTGAAAAGATGACCCACAGAGTGAGAAAATATTTTAGCTAACTGTCCCTCAGACAAAGGACTTCTATCTAGAACATAGAAAGAATTGAAAAACTCAGACCCTCCCAAATTTAAAGACCCAATCCAAAAATGGGTATCTGAGATGAATACATACCTCTCAGGTGAAGAATACAAACAGAAAATAAACACATGAAAAAATAATCAGCATCATTGGTCATTCCATAGACACAAATTAAAACAGCACTGAGATTTCATCTCACCCCAGTAAGGATGGCTATCATCAAGAAATAAACCAACAACAAATGCTGAAGGGGCTGTGGGGAAAAAGGAACTCTTCTCCACTGTTGGTAGCAATGTAGACTGGCGCAACCACTTTGGGAAAATCAGTCTGGAGAGTCCTCAAAAAATTAGGATTAGAGGTCCCACTTAACCCACGCATTCCCTTTCTGGGTATTTTCCCGGAAGAATTAGAAACATCATACCACAGTGGTGTGTGTGCACCCATGTTTACAGCAGCACAATTTGTCAGAGCTAAATCTTAGAAACAACTCAAATGTCTATCAACTGAGGAGTGGATAAGGAGGATGTGGTATTTTTATACAATGGAGTATCACTCAGCTATAAAAAAGATAAACTCGAGGTTTTATAGGTAAATGGATGCAACTAGAGACCATACTCTTAAGTGAAATAAATTGGACCTGCATGTGTAAAGGCTATATTGCCTCCCTAGTGCAAGAATCTGACAGAGTAAATAAAACTGAAAGGTACATTAAACACTGTGAAAGGAAAAGAAACTGCTCAATAGGGAAGAACAGCTGGGATGAGGGAAAAAAGAAAAGAGAGAAAAAAGGGAAATTGCACACACACACACACACACACACACACACACACACACACACGCGCGCGCGCGCGCGCGCGCGCGCACACGAGATAGCTAGGGTAATTGTACTGCTAATGTCTGTTGGTTTAGCGAAAAGAACAGTTAATGTTCAATTGTTTGCTCAGTCTTGTATACCTACATCTGGTAATGGGAGCAACTCCTTTGAAGATAAGGATAGGTAAAATGACAACCATTGTTAATTTCCTATCGTCTTGTTTTGAAATTCTGTATAATTTTTATAGTTTTTGGGTTGTTTTGTTTTTGTCTTCTTTTGTTATTTTGATTTTGTTCTTTTCTCTTAAAAAAAATACCTGCCGGAAGGCTTGTGGGAGACTGTAAAGTACACAAATGTGAGAGTTCAACGACAGCCTGTTCTAAGACTTACCCTTAAAGTCCTCAGGACCCCAGGAATGAGGAAAAGCATAGATTTAGGTAGAATATACTTTTGCTGTCGTTAAATGACACAGGTTCTGCGTCCCTCGCTCTTGCTAAACTTCCTCTTGCATTGGCTCAGGTGAGAGCTTGATCAGGGATGCTGGTGTGAGGAAACCTTGAGAAGTCCTGATCCTTTTGTGTGGAATGGTCTCTAATTAAGGGAGAATTCTCCCCTAAGGGGTCTTCAGGGAGCCTCATTCTACCGGTTTTTTTTTTTTCCGGGACCGGGGATCGAACTCAGGGCCCTAGTGCTCAGCGGCAAGCACTTAGCCCACTGAGCTGTACCTCCAGCCCTGTTGCGAACTTTGGCCAACCTTTCACCTTCACGTGTGAGAACACATCCAGGGAATTTTCACACTCACATTTTCTGGCTGAGGAGGGATACAAGCTGCCCTGGGGCTACCTTTCCCTTTAGGACGTATGTGACCTAGCCTTGCCTCTCAAGGCTCCTGGCCTGCTTTGTGGTGCACAGGAGGGTCAATCTTCTATCTCCAGTATCCCCTAAAAACCAAAATAAGATATAACATTATTTCATTTCTGCACTAGCCAGCTTTCTGTCACTGTGACAAAATATTTGAGATAATCAGCTTAATAAGAGAAAGAGTTTATTCTGGCTCACGGTTTTAGAAATTTCAGTCCGTGGTTAGTAGGCCTCACTGTCTGCGTCATGGTGGGGGCCTTGGGGTGGTGGGGGCTGCCCGTCTCCTGATGGGAGCAGAGAGGGAAACAGAGACAGACAGAGAGAGAGAGGCAAAATGAAGAGGGTGGCGCAAACCTGTCTGGGTAAGGGAACAGCAAGTGCTTAAATCTGCAGGGGGTGAAGGGCTTGGATTCAGGGGATAACGCAGAGAGACTGGAAATGCAATAGAGGGGCTAAGTGTTGGAGAGAGTTTACATCAGGGTAGAGCACTGGATTCCTTCCCTATGGCTGTTACAACAAATTGCCACACATTTAGTGGCTTAGAGCAATGCGCACTTACTGTCGTACTTCTGTGGAGGAAAGAAATAAAAATGGAAGTGTAGGCAGAGTGCTGCTTCTCTTGGAGGCTGCGGAGGAGAATCCCCTTGTCTTGCTCTATGGCTTGAAGAGGCTTCCTACATGCTCTACTGTGACCCTGCTGTGGTTTGGACATGACTTGTCCCCTGCAACACTCATGCTGAAGTTTGCTCCTTGGTGTAAGACCGTTGAGAGGTAAAGAGACCTGTATGAGGTGTTTGACCCCTAGGGGCTCTGCCCTTGTGAGAGGGTTCATGGCAGTCTTGAGGAACTGGGTTAATTCTTACCAAGGAAGGGAACTGGGCTCTCAGAGTGGACTGGATTGTCCACCCTGAGTCCTGTCCTTCGTTAGGTGCTCATATGTCCATCTGTCCTTTCACCATGTTATGTCATGGCACAAGTCCCCCACTGGAAGTTGAACTTATGTTCTTGAACTCCCAGCCTTTAGAACTATGAGCCAAAACAAACCTCTGTTGTTGATAAACCCCCCGCTGTAGTGTATTCTGTCATAGCAAGAGAACAGATGGTGCTTAAGAAGGATGTGGTTGAGAAAAAGAAGGATGCTGAAAAGTGCCCCAAAGATCTGGGCACCGAGTCACTGGCATCCTTAATGAAAGCAGTTGTGGTGGGAACTTAAAGTTCACATCACCTTTTCTTGTCTCCTCTGAATAGACTCTGTGCAACTCTGTTTGTCTGAAACCGAGGGGCCAGCTCAGCAGACAGGGAAAGCATGCCAGGCACATTCCCTCTTCACTCTGCAGCGGCTGCGGTTTGTCATGAGCGCTCATAGCCACGTGGTCTCAGTTTACAGCCTTGTTCTGGTTCAGGATGTGCTGCCACCAGCTTATTGTGGGCCACACAGAATATTTATCTGTAAAGATATACAATAGCAGAGCACAGGGACATAATGGGTCTTGTAAAAATTCCACCATTGCCACAGCAGCTGTAAGGGGCCCAGCTAGTTGGCTGAAGACAGAGTCCTCTAGGGGGGAAACTGATGTCCACAGGCAAACTCAGCTCACTCTGCCCCACGGCCCATGGCTGGTAAGCATCGCCTTTCTGATTATAATACTCTTTTGTATAATGCCCTTTTCTTCCTTGAGTCTTTGAAACATTCTTTTCTTTCTTCCAGATGTACTTTGACCTAAAATTATGGGAATATAAATTCATCCATAAATATCATTGGTTTGTCTTGATTTCCTGTACTTTGAGGTCTATGTTATACTACTTTCCTCTTGCTGGACACAATACCCAACACCCACAGTTTAAAGCAGGAAAATTTTAATTTGGCTCATATTCTAAGGGGACTCAGTCCATGGTCAGCTGACTCTACAGGACAGAAACATCATGGCAGAAAGGCGTGGTGATTCAAAGCTGTGGCTGGGAAGCACAGCAGGGTAACAGTGCCAGAGAGGAAGGGGCCAGACACTATGCATAGTACTAAGGGTCACACTTCTATGACCCAAGAAGACACACCCACAGGTGTGTTCCAACAGTCTCCATCAGGTCGTCACAATGAAGCTTAATTATCACAGGGTCCTATGTCCCTGGGCGGCCACCTAGCCTCTTACAAGAGCTCTATCACATTATAAAGGCTTGCACTGGCCAACTTGTTTATTTCTGTGCTATGTCTTCACCAGCTGTGACCTCACCAAGCAGAAAGACAATATCCACAGTATCCTGGTGAGTACTGTGCAGGAAAATACTAATAAGAAAAGAAAGAGCACTTGAGCCTTACACATTGCTTCTCCATTGACAAGGAAAAATCAGTTACAATTAAAAGCTACTTTGAGAAGTTTTTGTTTAGGATTAAGCTGCTTATTTGTGCATTCCTTAAAAATTCTTTTTTTAGAATTAAAGGTAAAAACTGCAGTTTAGCCTTTTATCATAAAAACGTTTTGACATAGCTCAGTTTCTGACTGGTTTTTCTGTTCCTTCCTTCCTCTTCCTTCCTTCCTTCCTTCCTTCCTTCCTTCCTTCCTTCCTTCCTTCCTTCCTTCCTTTCCTTCTTTCTTTCTTTCCTTCTTTCTTTCTTTTTTTCTTTCTTTCTACTGGGGTTGGAAAGCAGGGCCTTTACACTGAACTATATATTCTCTCCCTTTTTTATTTTTTGAGACAAGACCTTGGTAAGTTGCTAAGTTTTTCAGACTGGGCTTGAACTCCCAAACCTCCTGCCTCAACCTTCTGGAGTGCTGGGATTACAGACATGCATGTAGTTAAAATTTACTTTTTAATTAAAATATTTTTTGCTTGCCATCATGGAGGTCATGTTTGCTTACCCAGGGTCCCCTTCACTGAGAGCACAGGGAATGTGGCATTTCATACAGGCCACTCTGTCACCTCCAGGATTCCCTCCTGAGTGCTTCCACGTCCCCTGGTTAGGTACAGGCAGTGACCATCGTGGCCAACTGCTGCTGGCTCATAGCCATTGTCTGATGTGGTTTGATTTCAGAAATATGAAAATATAAGTAAACATGAGTCTTTAGGTTTGAAATCTACATCTGTGTTTTATCTCAGACACAAACGAGAAGATTTTGCCAAGTGGTTCCAGAGGCTGAGGTCTCCCGGGTGCTGGGTGCGGACCGTGCTAACTTCTGAGGGCCTCACCTCTCACTCAGGTGTCAGCATCTCCTGCACTCCCTTGTAGGCCTGGGAGGGAAGCAGCTTGGTGAACTCTGGGGACCAACGGAAAATGAAAACCTACATGAGCACTTGTTCTGGTCATTGCTGCAGAAACCTCCTTGACATTTTCAGCAGAAGTTCTCTGGAACACGTAACTCCACAAAATCAAATGTTCTGCCGGAGTCATCTGAGTGTGAAGATTCTGCCATTGGTTCTGTGCGGTAAGATTAGTTAAGAAAACCCTGAAATATCCTAGATGAAGTCGCTCTGAGAAATTGACTCTATGGAACTTGCTCAAAATGTGGGTCTCTAATTGCGGCATTTGTAACCCACTGCGTGGTGCTAGGTTAGGAGGAAGAGTGTCACACACAATCTGCAGTAGGAAAAAGCCTTCTGTCTACAGGCTTTAGCGAGCCCACATCATAACTACATCCTCATAACTCAATCTGAACACAAAATTCAATCTTCCTGGAGAGACGCTTCTTTTGCCTAGCGCACAGGACGGAGCACATTATTTGAGATCACCCAAGTGGCCTGTGTACTGCACATAAAAATACATCTGTATATATGTTCCATTTTTCCTCTTCAGTTTTCTTTAAGCGCTGAAGTTTGTTTGTTTTATACTTGGCGGCTAGAGACCAAGATATTTCTCTTCTGTTTGTTACTCTCTTTTGTCTTTACAGTTTAACAAGTCAAATACAAAACGCAGGGGAGCTAATAAGCCTCGTGATGGTATTGTGCATAGCATCGCATTATTGATTGGATATACCGCATTGGAATGCGGCAGAAGGGCCCCAAACCAAAAATTTTAGATGCCTGAAGCTTTGAGCTTTCCAATTAGGCTGAAAGGTTCCCCTGATAACCAGTAGTTCTGAAGCTTTTAATATTGCTTAGCTCTATGTTATCAGCAAGGTTCTCTAGTTACGAAGGCCAGAGGATGCCTGGATGTCAGGGAGGTAACACATTTAATGCACTTGCACTTTCTCATCAAATATTCTATCTGGAAAAAAATCTTCAATTTAATGTAAAGTGATCCTAATTGGGACCAAATGCTTCCTTCCCTTCTTCAATGCTACCTCCTCCTGCGCAGCCTATTTTGCATCCAGAGATACATTTGAAAGTCGAAATCCCTTAAAGCAAAATATTCTAAACTGACAGAGGAATTTCCAGTGGCACACCCGCCTGGAGCCATGTTTTTATGAGGACATCACTTTTCATTTCTAAGCTTCAGCATGCACTCTTGCTTCCTTATTGCTGGGGGCTGTGCCACAGCGACTTGCCTCCTTTTCAGCTTTTAATGTTTTTTTAATGGAGTCCAGTTTTCCGCCTAAGTTATGGTTAGCTCTCTGACAAACCATCACACACCTAAGTAACCATAATGGAGGTGTCCACATGTGACATGGGAAAAGCAATGGTGAATTTTCATGCCTTTAAACACATCCGTGTTATAATCATTTGTTTTTCACCTGGCCTCCGGGTTCACCATAAAGGCAAAAAGGGGCTTCAGAAAACAATTAACAAATTAACACGTGATGTGAGGTCTTTTCTTGTAAGCCACCAGCTAGAGTGGGTGGGATAGTGAGCGCGCCTCCCGCACAGGCGAACAGCAGCACTGCTGCGTGTCTTCCTCAAGCTCAGACTCGCTCAGGAAACAATGAAGTTAGTTACTCATCGTTGTGCTTTGGGTCTAGGACGTGCGTCCTCCACTGCGTCATGTGCTCGGAGGTTGGGCCTCTGTACTCATCAGTGGATGCATTCATAGCAGACTGGCTTTTCGGAGGTGGGGACTGGTTGGGGGCAGGTCACTGGGGTGTGGCTTAGGTGGATGTGTCTCCCCCCTTGGCTCCTTCCTTTGGGCACTGCTTCCTGGCAGCCATGATGTCAACAGCTCTTTGGGCACCGTGCACCTCTGCGGTGCTGTTTCTGACTTGGCAGCCACGGAGGGGAACTCTGAGCCAAAACACACCCGCCTCTCCTCTCAGAAGTGCTAAGTGGTGAGTATTGGGTCCCAACATTGGGAAGGTGACTGAGATGCTAGTGAAATAAAGTAAAAATATTTTTCAGGTACCTAGTTGTTAAGAATTTAAGAAATTAATTCTCAGTGAAAACGAAGAGTCATTGAAGATGCAAATTCATGAGGGAACGTGAGGATTGCTGTAATGAAGGAAGAGGAATGAGTTCTCCAAGGTCAGCAGTAAGCACAGTTTTAAACAATTTGGAAGACATTTGCTGACCATTTGGTAATTAAATCTGCCCTCAGTGGGCAGTAGTGCCTGGGGTGGTCCTGCTGGTAAATAAAAGGTGCGCATTCTTGCTCTGCTGGGGTGCTAAGGTTTCTGCTTGGAATCACATTATGTGTATTGTCCATGAGGCTGATCATCAGGTTAAAAACTGTGTACAACAATTTCAGTAACTCAGCCCTAAAAATCCAGCAGAACTAACCTTTCTGGATTCCCAGTCACTGGCTCTTGCTTGTTATGCAGGTTTCAGCTCAATGTTTTGTCTCCCTAGTGAGGCCTTTGTATTACTTTATCCCACTGGGTTAACAGTTGTGTTTTATTGTTTGCGGTACCAGGGAATCAAACTCAGGACCTTTCGCTTGCCAGGCCGGCGCTTTTGCCACTGAGCTATACCCCTGGCCCAAGCCCACTGTGACTTATCATGTTCTTTTGTGCTTATTACATGGACCACTGTCTGAAATGACTTTTTTGTTTGTTTGTTTGTTTGTTTGCTGATTTACAGAATGCCTCAGCCTAGTAGATAATAAACTACTTGAGAACTGGATATTACCCATCTCCTTCACCTCTGCTTTCCTGGCTTCTTGAAGCAGTACCAGTACCTTGTAGGTTTTTTTACCAAACACATCGGCTGAGTATGGTGGTGCAGGCCTCTGGGAGGACTCTGCGAGGTTGAGGCTGGAAGTTGGAAAGTTCAAGCCCAGCCA
Organism: Dinomys branickii; assembly: GCA_004027595.1. NCBI lineage: Eukaryota > Metazoa > Chordata > Mammalia > Rodentia > Dinomyidae > Dinomys > Dinomys branickii. The sequence goes on from PVLD010003065.1 coordinate 48,461, forward strand.
GGGGAATTCAGTGACTTAGCGAGACCCTTACAAATTTAAACAATACACTAAATACAGTTGAATGAATGAATGAGTGAGTGAATAGTAGGGTGAAAGATGGAGAATGCAGAGAGAGTTACAGGACAGCGGGTGGTTCATAGGTAGAACACGTGGACAGGCATGTACAGACCCTAAAGAGCAGCTTAACAAGGGCAGGCATTATCTGTGTCCTTGAGGACCTCCCCACCAGCACCTGACAGTTTAAATTATTGAAGGTTTATTAATGCAGGGCACTTTGAGTCCTGGTACACCCCCCAAATGCAGGGGACTTGGAAAGGTGATCTAGTGTACTTCATACCAGCGAGAAATAGGGTGGGAGCCTACAGTAAATTACTGCCTGGCTTGGCACGGAACATGCTCTCAACACACACTCTCATGCGAGTAATTAGCTCAAAATGCCTTGAACAAAGAATTTTTCTTGGACAACATGTAGAGAAGTCTTTTATCATGTGATCAATATTTTGGATGCTTTCTTTTAAACAAATCCTGACCATCTTTTGCATTAGGTAAAATCTATTTACACCAAAGTTATGGAGACTGAGATTCATTAGAAAGATTACTAACTGAAAAAAAAAAAAAAAAGAAACTTCTACGAACCTGATGTGTTTTACAGGAAGGATCTTAGTTTGATATCACCTAGCTTAACTTCTCATCCAAATTGCCCTGGAGGAATGTTTTTTTGTTTTGTTTTGGTTTGGTTTTAGAGTAGGAAGAATTTACTGAGAGAAAGAAATTTCTGTCTGAGAGGGACAGAAGGGGGTCTGGAAAGTGGGTTGCCCCGGGAATGTTTTTTAATCAGACGCATTTTTATCTTTGAAGTGGCATTTTATTTTACTTTTTATAGGAGGGTACAGTGACACAGAAAGCAGCTTTTATTCACTCCAAGGACAACTAGCTCACAGGTAACCCAGGGCAGAAGGGGTCTCTAGGTGTCCAGACAGCCTAAGGGTGCCATGGGTGTGTATGTCTTACTTAGGAACCTCTTTAGAAACAATTACCTTGTGATTAGTATCTGATGCTAATGGTATATTTTCATTTAAGACGTCTGAGGTCTCTATTTCCTGAGACAGTGAATGAACTTCTTTTAACCTTGTTCCTGACTGTTTTCCCCCATTGCCTGTTTTAATACAGACACACACACACACACACACACACACACACACACACAGGCACGTGCACCTGCAGAATCCCTGAAAGCCTTAGATTTTCCAATAAAACAGGTTTTTTTCATAATATGATTCCAAGTGAATCAAACTTAAAAGATTTACTAAGTCTTCTTAAAAATATTTAAGATGTATATTCCCTACATGGTGTATAAAGAGAGAAAAGAATTAACATATTCCTCTAGAGTCTATCTTGTGCTTCTGTTTAATACTGTTACCCAGGGAGACCCAACTGAGCAAGGGGTTGCAACAAATGTAATTGTATTTAGATATATTTTTGCGGTGCTGGGGATGGAACCCATGGCTCATGCATGCTAGGCCAGCGCTCTACCACTGAGCTATGTCCTGAACACTATAACAAATTTCACAAAATGTGGAAATGGAGAAATGCTCTGCAGTATTTTTCCTGGTCAAAACTCATAAATAACCTTTCAGTTATGTTCAAAGACTTTGGGAACAATTTTGTGTCCTGTGTTTAACAAGTGCAACAAGCACTTCAGTGATGCCAAGAGGTCAGCATGTAATGTATGGATACTGACTGCATTGTAAACCATGTACAAAGGCCATATTCAAATGAGTGCAGTCATGTACACCTGTAATCCCAGCCTTTGGGAGGTTGAGGCAAGAGGATCACTGTGAGTTTGAGGCCAGCCTGGACTACATAGTGAGTTCAAGGTCAGCCTGAGTTATACAGTGAGACCTTGTCTATAAGAAACAAACAACAACAGAAACCCAGAAGGCTATGAGTAATTGTTTTGGTAGCACAAAGTCATAGCCTACCAGCCTGATGTCCATGTGGTGGGTTAGGACTTCAGTCTACAACTACTGCCCCCTCTTTTTGTTATAAAATAAGATGTTGACAATTTGCTTCTAAGTAGGGACAGGTATGTTAACACACTGTTGGGGGGGGGAAGGATGTAGATTCCAATCATCAGAGTTATTGTGTGTTCTCTAAAGTTAAGATATGTGGAAAACAAGGGATGTCTGGAAGGCAGTAGGGTCCTAGTAAGGTACCACCTTCTGGAATTTGTGTGTGATGTGTTCCTCTGAAAGAGCTGGGGACAAGGGGAGAGAGGGTGGGAGGGAGGTAGGTAGGTGGTGAATGGGAGTTTGGATGCATTGGAGTCTCCTCTAACCTCAGAGCAGAGTTCCTTTGAGAAGTTTGCATATAATATTTAACTGGTGCATTTGTATAACATCTTGACTTAATAAAGGGGACCAGAAAAAAGGAAAAGAAAAATGAAAGAAAAAATCCACATCAAGACAATAAAAAGTTTCCTCCTTGCACCCAGGGCCTTGGGGCTTTTTCCTTTGAGCCTCGGAGCTTACCCCACTGCAGCTCGGCAGCTTTTGCTTTTGTGCTGGAAAGGCCCCAAAACATTTGAAGCTCCACAGCCACCCTTGGGATGAGATTTCACAATGCCTACCGAGCTGGTGATGTGTCCCCAGGGAAGGCCAGGGGCCACATGGTATGGGAGATAGGCCTTCTCTTTTTCCCTGGGCTGGCACCAAGTGCCCTGCTCCCTGCCAGCCTCCTAACAAAGGACAGAACCTCAAAGCCCTGCCCCAGTGCCTGACCTCGGGGCCAAAGGCAAAATATTTTATCTCTGGGTCCTCGTGACAGAGCTCCTCCGGCTGTGCGATTGTGGTTTCTGATGAGACTAGAAATCTTTGATGGAATTACTATTGCCTACTATTTCTCTGCCTGGGCATTTATTATTCTGTATATTTTTGAGAGCTGTGGGAAACTTTCATAACCAGAGCCTAAGCCAGGAGAAAACTTGTTCTATTTGGAATTTGTAATGAAGGCAAAATGTGGCCTGGAGTTTTTGAAAGCCTCCTTTGGCTGCCTGCAACAGCCCTAGGGCACAATCAGACAGGATGGAGAAGGCCTGGAAGCAGATTTTGTTACCAAGAATAGGACAGAACAATATTTGCCTCTAAAACACTGGAGCTGCTATTTACCTTCCCAGCTGGGAGACTTGTATATTTTACATAAAGTGTAAATAGCAATTCTTTCATTTCTAATTTTCAGGATGTTTTTTCTTTCTCTCATAACTCCTTCTAGACAAAAGGTTAGGGAAAATATTTAACATACTTGGTTTTTGAAACCAAGAGAAAATTCTTTATTTCATAACTTTTGACCCCAACAGAGTTGTTACTTTGCCTGCAATGAAAATATGGAGGAGACAGAATTAAAATTGTAGGGCGTTTTAGGGTGATTATGGGTTTGGAGAATGTTTCCTTTTGTGTGCTGTGTCTATGGGTGGCTGCTGGACTGCAAAGGAATTGCTATGAAAAACCAAGTTTCACTATGATTGGCTTGAAAACTTTGCCTGCTTTTTACAAGTTTTTGCAAATCATTTACTGGTTTAAATCTGCTCCCTTTGAGAGCCTCAGACCCTAACAAAAGTGGTAAGCTATAAGATGCAGCTCCTAATTTTTATTTAAGTCAAAGGTTAATAGTGGAAGGTGGGGTTGGTCCCTCACTGTTTCAAGTTAATGTTTATTTTTCACCGTCATTTAAAGAATTTCCTACGGCCCTTATTTCACTGCTGAAAGCAGAGTAGGAGAACTCAGATTTCATGCCTCAGGGCTTGAAAAAGGGAATAAAAACAGCACAACATTTGCATCTGTTTAACTGTCTCAGTTCTAAAAGTCCTCTCACAGTCAGAGGGGAAAACTGAATGTCTAGGTTAAATGAAGCTCTTCAAGATTCCTACGTGAAAACAGCATTCAGAGAATGATAATCATGGTCAGAAATGACCTAGGAATTCCAGGTCTGGGGATTGAAAACACAAAGCTTAGAAAGGTGCATTCTCTTGTTTCCCTGCTTGCCCGGATATCAATGAACATCAGCTAAAGGTGGCTGAAGAACCAATTTCATGCATCTACTGTACGAGGAAATGAACTGAGCCAAGGGCAAAAATAAAATTATACAAATGTTATTATAGACTAGCCTGCTTCTGTCCTAGTTTAATTCAAATTTTAGGGCTGCAGGCTGTGCTTCTGGCAGTAGCCTTCCTGAATAAATCAACATTTGCTTACATCTAAATTATTAGGGAAGCATGTGACTTTGTTTATTGTATAAATTATACGCAAGGTTAAAGCATTAACTGTTCAACTGGCTTTGTTCAGTCACCTCACCAACTCTCTCCCAAATCATCTCTCCTTCAACTAGGAAATCAGAATCCAAAACTAAGAATGTTATTGTTTAGACAAACCAAACAGCAGAGCCATATGCATTAAGGATCTGAGGCTGTGGACCAGAGCTCTATTTAAGGAAGGACAAGAGTTTGGAAAAAAGAAGGAACTAAGACCGAGGAAATTGCTTACATGAGCTTTGGTATAGCATCTACACAAAGGCAAATGATGATCTGATAAATAGTTAAGTTGATTAAGGTGGCAACCAAATGGGATAATTTAATATGCAGCGAAGGAAAGCCTTTTGGCTAGGATTTGAGTAGGCTAGGAATTTCAGAACATACGGCAATGTTGGACCTAAACATTTTTATTTCTTTTATGTGTTAGAAAGTTTGACACAGATGCTCTGAAAATGCATGTATGAATAATTTGGTCTGCAGAGGCAGCAGTGGCAGTGGGGATGGGGGGTCTGGACATCACAGCGAATGAGTCCTGAAAGCTCTTTCATACATGGTCTTTGCTGATTAGACAATTTGACCTTCTCTGTATTTATACAAGCCAGATATCAGATATAGTCTGCTATGAGAACATCCAACTGAAATAAACAACACAGGTTCAAAGTCGACAAACAATATGATTATCATTGGGCTGAGGATTAAACCCAGGGCCTTGGGAATCCTAGACAAGAATTCTATGACTGAGCTATTTCTCCTGCCCAATGGTAGCTACTTGTTTTATAAAAAGCTCCTTTTCGTAAGGTCACCCACAATATACTTCTTTTAAACTTCAACCTTTTCTACATTAATAAATCAACTTACAACAACGTTATTAAATTTTAATCTTTTCCATGAATCTCCCATCAATATTCCACCCCCCCCCCTTGACTCTCTGTAGCTGTCGTATAGTGGTCCATACCTGTAATCCCAGCACATTGGTAGGTTGAGGCAGGACGATCACAAGTGTGAGCTCAGCCTGGACAGTGCAGCAATTTAAGACCCCATCTCCAAATAAAAAAGGTGCTGGTAATGTTGTTCAGGGTGAGAACCCTGCATTTGTTCCCCTATACCACAAAATGAACAAACAGACTAGAATAGAGAAGGAAGCATAAGAAAGGGGTGTAGGGAGGCCCCAGCCCCTGCTTGGGCATCACATACTACCAGGCACAATTCTGGCAGTCACGGCAATTGTCTAGTGCCTAATCTTGCAGAGAAGATCATAAGAACCCACATCAAATGGTGCCTTAAGCTTTATTCCTGCTTGGAAATGTTACATGCTACATTTTCAAGCATATTATATCATTTTATTCTAATACCATACCATAAAGTTGGTTTTATTCTGAACCTCATGGTCCTGGTCTTAAAAAGTGGCCAAATCTTAAGTAGTGGAAAATATCAACTCTTACATTGTGTGAAGTGTCTCCATAGTAGAAGTGTTTATTGTCCTACTATCCATTTACTATTTTTAGGGTAAAATGGTATTGCAAGTTCCTACTGCAAAAACCAACCTCTCCCACTCTGAGGTCATATGGTTTCAAAAGCATTAAATTTATGACTGACTTAAACCAAACCAATCCTTGTGTATTCTTGATTTTAGTGACTGGTCCATACATTGACCATGTGGCTCTATGAGAACCAGGCACAAGGAGATTGCTGTCCCCACCCGCCACAAGGAACATGAACCTGGAAATACATGAGTTCTTGCTGTTGTCACCATTTTACCACCATAAGCAGTCCAAGAATAAGGCCAATGAATGCAGGAATGCACAGTCTATCTGAGAGAAGGTCAGACAGCGGGTCTTACTGACATCGGTGAGATTCAGATGAGATCATTCTTGGAGAAAGTCCCACATGGACTTATTATTACTTATGTAAACCTGTAAACTTCCTTGGGGCTGAAGCTACTTTTGGTGGTACCATCTTGCTATCTTGTACCATCTCAGCTAGAGAGTGTCTATTAGGTGGCCATGACACAACCAAAACCAAAATAGAAAACAGGCAGTTGTAGGCAATTTTGTGCTCTGTGAAAACAGAAAGACAATTTCCATAACCCAGAGCACATTCTGTAGCATTTCCTAGTTATCTGTTCTGATATTTGTTTTTTCTGTTTTAAAATCTTAATTATAGCTGGGCATATGATCAACATTTTTATGTTTTGATATGATTGGATGTTTTTAAAAAGACTTTGTCAGACTCTGTGACTTGGTGTGGTAATGTGAATAAACTCTGGCCAATGGGATTTTGATAGATCCTCTAGGTAAGTTTCTTAAAAGATAGCCCACATGTGTCCTTTGGCATTTTTCTTTGTCTTTTCCTTCATTGTGCTATGTAAACTGCAGATGCAGTGGGTGGAATTATATCATTTTGTACCCTAAGGCCAGGGCTGCACTTCAGAAATGAAGAGTTATGAGCAAAAGACCCTTCACCCCAGGACTTCAGAGAACGAGCCATCTGTAGCCTTGGTTTGCCTACGACTGAATTCTTCCTTTAAAAAAACAAACTTCTATCTTGTCTAAGTCATTGTTAGTTTGATTTTTTTGTTAGCATCAAGGCCAATTCTAAGTAATATTTCCTCATGCCTGTCCTAAGAACATATTTCATAAGAAATTATTTTCTCAATCTTTCTTTGATTCTTGGTGAGACCAAAAATAAGTACAGTTAATGCAGGCAAAGTCCTGACAACATTGATGTATTCCTTTGATTTATATTATATAAATAACTATAGCAATAGCCGAGTTTAATTCCATGCAAAGTGAAATGTTGAATTCTTCACATGTGTCAGGCCATATGTTAGACCAGTGGGATTTGTCAATGATAAAAGGTATGAATTTACTTTTTATTTCCTTTTAAATAGGAATTATTTAAAATAACTATCTGTTATGCCTTCTTGTTAGCTCCTGGTAGCCACCATTCTACTCTCTGCTTCCATGCACTTGTTTTAGATTCCTGTCAGTGTTATTGTCTTACTTATTTTGTTTCTTACAGATACAAAATACCCAATGCCCAAAGTTAAAAGGGGAAAGGTTTATTTAGTTCACAGTTTGTAGAAGTTTTAGTCCATAATTGGCTGGCTCCAAAGCAGGGTGGCACATGGCAGAGGGGCAGCATTTCATGGTGCCAGAAGCCAGGAAAAACAAGAGAAAGCAAGACAAGCCTCTTTCTGTTCTTTATACTGTATCCAGTCTACCAGGATTAGAGCAGTGCCAATCCAATCAGTGGACTGATCCAGCAGTCACCCACCCTTAATCCCAGCCTTGCACTGGGAATCAATCACACACTCTAGATTCTGCCCTCTCTGAAAAGCCCACCCTCCCATGACCACACAAGACTTTGGCGGACATCTAGACACAAACCAGAACAGGTATTTTGTAGTATTTGTCCTGTTTCACATATTATAAGTGTCCTCTGAGATCACTTGTGCCATCAAAACTGGCAGGATTTTTTTTTTAAGTCTGAGTAATATTCCACTGTATGCGTGTGCCCTTTCTACATTCATCCAGTGATGGGTATTTAGGCATTTCCATACCTTGGCCATGGTGATAGTGCTGCAGTGAACATGGGGTGATGTTCTCTCCTTGAACCTCTGATTTCCATTTCTTTGGATTTATACCCAGAAATGAAGATTGCAGGATCATACAGTGATTCTGTTTTTCACTTTTTTGAGGGATCACCATTTTTTTCCCTAATAGGTGCACTAATTTATGTTTCCATTAGTAGTACACAGGGTTTCCTTTGTGCCACATCTTGGAGATGCTATCTTTTGTTTGTTTACTTTATAATTGCTATCCTGCCAGGTGTGAGGTAATCTCTCCTTGTGGTTTTGATTTCCAATCCCCTGGATATTAACGACACTCAGCTCCTACCTGTTGGCCATTTGTATGTCTCTGGAGAAGTATCTATTCAGATCATTTACCCATTTTTAAAGTCAGGTTATTTATAAATTTACTTTTTGTATTATAATATTTACTTAGTTTTGATCCTGTTTATCAGATATGGTTTGAAATATTTTCTCCTACTCAATAGGCTGCCTTTTCATTTTGTTTTCTTTGCTGTGAAGAGGCTTTTTAGCTTAATGTGATTTCACTGTATCTTTGCTTTCGTTGCTTATGTTTTGGTCTCATATCTGTGAAATCATTACCAAAACCATTGTGAAGATTTCCCCGTGTTTTCTTCCAGGAGTTTTGTAGTTTCAGGTCTTTAATACATTTTAAGTTGATTTTTGTTTCTGGTGTAAGATACAAATATAATTGTCTAATTTCATTCTTTTGCATGTGGGTGTGCAGTTTTCCTAACTGCATATGCAAAGATGAAAAGACTGTTCTTTCTCCATGTGTATTCTTGGCAGCCTTGTCAAAAATCATCTGACTATATATGCATTGATTTATGTCTGTACTTTCTCCTCTGTCCTATTGATCTATATGTCTGTTTTATTCCAGTACCATGCTGAGATTTTTGGGTTGTTTTGTTGTTTATTTAGATTAGGTTTTTTTTATTTTCAGAATTGGGTAATGAACCTAGGACCACTGCACTGAGCTCCTCAGTATCTCCCTCTCTCTTTTTTAAAAAATTGAAAGAGGGTTGGGGATATAGCTCAGCAGCACAGGCACCTGCCTGACAGGTGCGAGGTCCTAAGTTTGATTCCTGGCACCAAAGAAAAAAACAAAATTGAAATAGAGTTTTATTAAGTCACTTAAACTCAAACTTGTGAGCCTCCTGCGTCAACATTATAGAGTGCTGGAATTATAAGCATATGCCTGGCTCCATGCTGTTTTGAGTCCTGTAGTGTTGTAATATATTTTTAAATATCTCTAGTTTTTGTTCTTCTTGATAAAGGTGTGAATTTAATAGGAAATTTAATTTTTAGTCACAAATCAATTAAATGGCATGTTTGAAGATAAAATTTGGGAGTATTTTTTGGAGATGAATGGAAGTTAAGACATCATACATATTGTAGTTTAATAAGTGTTTAGGCAGTATAGCCACTATCTGAGAGGTTCTGTCTCATGATAACTATGTTTCAGAGTCTATTGATATTTATCAGGGCTGAAATTAATAAATGTCATGGGAATCAATAGGTTCTATTTTTCTTCCTTACGGAAGTATTTCCCATTACGGAATAACTTTGAAAGAAATCACATGTTTCTGGCTTTAAAATTGGGAAGCTCAATGAAAGTTATATAACCTATGAAAAATTTTTAAAATGGTCATTATTACTAATTTCTCAATAATAGATTGAACTGTTCATTCCCATGTTACAAAATATTGATACAGGAAGCCAGGGATGTAGCACAATGGTAAAACACTTGCTTAGTATTTGTAAGGTCTTGGGTTCAACCTTAGCACCACCCAAAATAAAATAAACAAGTAAACGAATACATAAATACATAGGTAGAAGCAGAACAAGAAAGCTAAAAAAGATCATATGTGGGTGGCAATAGTGGAACTAAGGATAACATAGATATCCTTTCGCTCCACTGTGCATCTACCCCAGGTTCATACATGGGAGTTAGTAGCTGGCAAACGTCCTTTTGCAACATGTGTTAGCATTCGCAGAAGAAATAAGTGTCCTGTCAGGTGTGATGAATGCAGGGAAGTAAAAGGAAAGCAAGATAAGATAAACAGATCATTTTGCTCTTGCTGTATAATAAATCACTCTAAAACTTAGTGGCTTAAAACCACAGCCAGTCTTAGTGTCTTAGAACCATGGCATCCGAGTCTGGAGGTTGGTCATTTAGGCTGAGCTCAGCTGGGCAGTTTTGGTTTCATCTTCCTCAGGCAATTATTGTAAACTCTGGGTGGACCGGGCTGGTCTTCCAGAGGTTGGAGCACCCTGACTCTCCTCCATGTAATCTGTCATCCTCTGGACAGTCAGCGTGAGTTTATTTGCACAGCCATGGACATCGGAGTTTCAAGAAGAAGTGAAGTCATACAAGGCATGTGAAGGACTAGTCACATCTTGTCTTCTCTTGCTTCCAGCGGAAGTGCACCAGGAGTCTAGCCCTTTTGATTGGAGAAGCTACAAATGACATGTTGCAAAGAGCACACATGCAGGAAAGAGAGATACGTGACCAGGTTTCAATCAATCTTTCACAACGGACAGTATTGGGAAGCTGAAGTAAGAGGGACTTGAATTGTTATGAACTGGTTATGGGCAGCAAAGAAGGAAGAAAAAGAGATCTAGGCAAGGGAGAAAGGACATCAGAGAGCGCAGAATGGTTAAAATGTGATACAAATGGCAATAGGGAACCCCAGGAGACCCTTAAGCAAGACAGAAATCTGGATGAAGCCGAGGGCACATACAAACATCCACAGAGTTATGGGAGACTTCTGGCTGAGGGCCTACCAGGATAAGTAGAGCGTTTGTATCTCTGGGTTTCTGAGTTAATGATGCCAGCAGCCTCTGGACCAGCCAAATTGTGGTGGATTTATTATTTACATTACAACTCCATTTAAAAATGAAAACATATGTCTACATTTTCAGCACTTTGAAAATACCACTGAACAGGCTGTAGAATTTCATATCCAGCAACAGGATGTAATTTCTCTATCAAAATTGCTGTTTGTTTTCTGCACTCTATATTATTATGGAAATTTCACAGTTTATCAGCTGTAGTGAAGTCGAGTGAAATGAGTAGACTACTTATGCGAGCTATTTTCTCCTACTCACCCAATATTCTGCTTCCATTTCTGTTTATGCCAATATTACTTCATGCTAATAGGGTACTATTTTGTTTGTTTGATGCTGTATAACCTGATTCATGGAAGAAAAACAAATGTTTCTTAAAGCTCTCTGGGTGGAAATGATCGTGTGCTGAGATGAATCTACTAAGGGGACATCTTGGTGGGGCTGCGGTCCCACTTTCTCCTGCTGCCTCTGTTGATAATACATTGCGGAAACCAATAAGGAAAGAGTTGCTTTGGGCCTAGTTAATTTTGCTGACTTCTGCAAAGGATGCCTGAACTTGTTCCTAGTGATCATAAGAGTAATGGTAACTTATGGTGCAACTGGGCAATTTTGCGAGCAAACTCTTCTTCCAGGACCAATTTAGAAAGGCTTATGTTTTTAAAAAAATATTTTTTATTGCAGTGTGACAACAGCAAGTATCCAAATCCTGTTAGAAAATAATGTGATTTCTGAGCCCGAGTTCTGCACTAACGAAGTTATAGGGTGTATGTCACCAGCTCGGAGATGAAGTTAACAGTCACATGCTTGGACAAATATACAGTGGAGTCTGGGAGGGCCTATTTCCTCTAAAAGTGGTCTTCAAGTCTTATCTCCATTTTCTCATCTTAATTTGTTTTCTCAGGCTTGGCCAACTGTGGACTCTGAGCAGGAGGACTGGATTGGCTGGCAAAGCAAGGAAATATTTGCTGGGAGAGTCTGTCCCTGTTTAGGGGATGGTTATTTAACCCAGTAGTCAGAAAAAATATTCAGAAAATATCTGCTTGTGTAAAATCATATTTAAAGAACAAATGAGTGGGTTTTTGCTAGCGTATCTTCTGTTATAAAGCCATACTGATGTGTCCTTGTGGCTAACAGCGTGACCTTTGAAGTTTCTTTTTGCCTCTTTCCAGTTGTGTAACCATGGGCAAATGTCTTCCACCTCAGTCTTGGTTCACTGATAGCTTACAAAATTGTAGTGAAAATCAAATTAGTGTATTTGGTGCCTCATGACTGGCACACAGTGAATGCTCAGTATCGGTGTCATCCTTGTTGGGTTTGTCTCTGCCTCTAGTCAGTGTCCTCATGCCCATTTCCTTACCCTGACATTCACAGCCAAGATCTGTCAAGTTGCCTCTGTCCCTGTGTGATGTTGCCTATCAGGTGCTAGAACAAACCCATTGGTTTCACTGTGCGCGTGTGTGTGTGTGTGTGTGTGTGTGTGTGTGTGTGTGTGTGTGTGTAATGGGTCTCCTTACAAAGAGGATTGACCCACATCAATTAACAACTGCTTTGCATAAGATCTAAATTATTGAATGACTGGTCACCAGGGACTTTTTGCAACAAGGATATTTTTCTGTGTGTGTTCTTCTGAAAATCCTAAATGGAAACCCAGTAACAGGTGCAGTGGCTTTGAGGCACCCAGGCCCTCGCTGACTTACTGCTCCCTCTCTCTCAAGGCTGCCATGCGGGCCGCCTGTGGAATCCAAGGGACCAGAGGAGCTCGGGGTGAGAAACAATTGCCCTAGAGAACTGTTAAAATTGATGTTTTTCCCTGTTTGCTATTTGACCATTTTAATAATTCCTTTTCAAATACAAAATGAAAAAATATAATGTTCAAGCTCTAATATGAATATAATTTAGGCAAATTATATATCATATCATTCTAGACATCTCAGCTGCCACAGCCTGGTGATAATAATATGCCCTGCTTTTCAGAGAAAGAATCTAAGAAAAACTCTGAAATTATGTAGCACACAAAGATTGTGTTCAAATTCATTGAAGTCTGTGAGTTTCCACACTCTGGTCTCTAATCACCCTCTTTCCTGAGACTTCCTGGGGTGTTATCTCCTTTCTAATTGGTGCAGTCTCTTTAGTGCCCCTAATTATACCATCTCCTCTTGCTTTTAGTGACCTCTCTCCTCTCCTTGTTTAAATCCTATACATCTTTCAAGTCCTAAGACGAATTCGCTCTCCTCTAGGATAGTTCCCTACAACTCTCTGGCTTATTCAGGCCCTGGAAGTGAAGCGTTTCATTGTTTTGTGTTAGCTTTATCTTCCTAAATAGGTCACATTGTCCTGGAGGGCAAAGACCAGGCTGCAGTCTCCCTGGTTTCTCATTCGAGAGGCTCTGAGTGATAGATACATAGTAGGTGCTGATTAAATATTTGTTGATTGATTTCCTGCAAGGAAGTAGCTGCACACTAAAGTTAAAGCACTAACAAACCAAGGCAGCGTTCTGAATCTTCCAGGAAGGGAAAATATTCTTCAGAGAGCCTTGTCAGCTAATGTTCTTCTTTGAATATTCTTCTAATGAGCTATCACGTGGGGTGGTGCCAGGCTGCAGGGGCACTGTTCTCTTCTCTTGGAGGCTTGGCAGCACCCACCAAGGACCCGACAGGGCACTGGAACTCTGGGGCACTGGGGAATCTGGGTAGGATGTGAAGGGAAGAAGGAATGGCAGTGTTTGTACATTTATGTCCACACTCTGTGTGATACCCGCCCTCACCCACAAACTAGGACGAAGAGAGATTTAACGCTGATGATTTACAGCTTGAGCAGGGCAGGGAGGAGAAAATGAGCCCCTGAGGTTTTTTAAGGGTTCATAGACTAAAGCTTCAGACAGACAAAGGTGCAGAGGTGAGGCATGCTAGAGGGTTGCGAAGGGTGGGAGCGGGAGGCAGAGGGCTGCTTCATCCTCTTCCCTGGGCGGATGAGGATGAGTGGACAGGGCTGCATGAGCACACATGCTCTAGAGTTTGATGGTCAGTGGCTGAGGCCACGCCTGCACACATTAAAGGCACTGCTGTGAGCCAACACACATCTCTGCTTGGCAGTGCAGTGATCATCCTATAATTAGGAAACACTAGGTGCTATCAGTTAAGAATTTAAAGCACAGGCTAACTGCCTTGCTTGAGACATTTGAACAAGTATCATCTAGTCATTCAGCTAGACACAGAATAAGAGTTGAAATCCGTGATTCCTCTAACAGAAATAGACAAGCCATAGCCTAAGAAGATGCTGGTGTCAAAGTCATATGACTTAACTGCCCCTTGGCTAACTTTTGCGTTACTTCCAAGGGTTACCTAGGAAGTAAATGTAGATTGTTTACTAATAAAATGGAGTGATCACTAATGTGGGTGTAATAATCCCCCCTTTGTTTTCTTTTCTTTTTTATTTTTCTGGGGTTTGGGATTGTGCCAGGGCCTGGCACATGCTAGAAAAGTCCTCTGTTGCTAATCTACATCTTAGACTGGGTATTATAATCCTAAAGTAGAATTTCAGCCTCACTGTGGGCCCAAAATGTTTTTATAAAATAATTTTTTGAAACTACAGAGGAACACACAGATGCATCCTCTTCACCTCTCTTTGTGAATCCTTGTCTTTTGTTTTTGCTTAAAATTTCTCTGCGTGGTTTTCATATCTTTCTGGGGAACATTCTTTATCTGTTCAAATGAGTGGTTCTCATTTTAAGAACCAACAGTGGTTCTTAAAAGTTGTGAAACCACCAATGTCTCATGGGCAAACAGAGAGACAATTAGGTGACATTCAGAAAGCAAAAGTGGATGAGGGTGGGAGGTTAGGACATTTTCAATGAAAAGAGACATAGCCAGTGTTTGAATGGCTACAAAGTGAGTTCAAGGCCAGCCTGAACTGCACAGTGAAACCTTATCTAAAAATAAGAGAGAGAGAGAGAGAGAGAGAGAGAGAGAGAGAGAGAGAGAGAGGAAGAGAACAACCCAGGCTCACTTCCTTGCTTTGTGACTTCCAGTGTCTACTAGCACCCTACTTCTGAAGTGTTCTCTGGGAACCCCAAGAAACTCTCAGAGGGTTGCTTCATCCCTTCATTTTTCAACTACTTAACTGTGAGGCTATATCTCTTTTTTCCCAATACACCAATTAAAACCACATGTTGCAGCAAATTGAGAGCAGAAGCAGATATGAGAAACCATCTTTTATTAAAATAAAAAAGTTAAAGAAATATATAAAAATGTAAAATAATATTACTCTTCTTGCTAACTTTTTTGTTTTAGAAGTTCTGTTGTAAAGCAAAACAAAACAAAAAAATGTCATTATGCTACCTAAGTGTTACTTATGTTGGCAAGTAGTGGGTTTATTGTCCTTTTAAAATAAATTACTGCATGCATAGTCCAAAATGCCCTGTTTTCATTTCTAGTATTGTCCCTATAGATGGATATCATCCAGATAAGCAGAGGCTCTTTGGGATTCTGGATACTTAGGGAGAATGGAATGTTTTCCAGAGACCACAGAGTTTGGGAAGCGCTTGTGTTGTGTAGCCACAGCGGGAACAGTGACCCTCAGAGAAGGTGGACCCACTTCAAGGTACCTGAACTCTAGAAAGATCACCCCTTCCCCCTGTGAACCACCAGCTTGATCCTACTCACCTGTGCTTGTGACCAGGCCATGGTGTCTTCATTTTATACCACAGCTGCATCCCCTCTTGGTCTCCCCCTTCTGATGTCCTCTGTCTGCTTGTGGAAATTAAGATGAAGCACCCCAGCCTCCTAGATACGAAAGGAACAGGGCTGACCTGTCTTCAGGGCAGAAGGTTCATCAAAAAAACGAAGCAGAGAAACTCAAGTTTTGGCCCTGGGTTTCCTGTTGGCTGCAGGATGAACATAATTAAACTAATTAACAACTGAACTTGTGCCTTAAAGTGGGTAATGGTAGGACATAGTGCAATGGAGTTGTGGAGAAAAGGTGTTCTCTTCAGAGGGGCTGTGTTCCTGGCCTGCCCACTTCCTAGTGTGATGCTGGAGACTCCTTCTCCACCTGCACCTTGTAGGATGGATGAAGCCCACCTTCCAGAGTGTGGCTTTCTCTGTAAGCAGGTGGGCTTGCAAATCCTGAAGCTGAGGATCGAGCGGGTTTGCCCACCCAGAAGATCTCCTACATCCCTGGGTGGACCAGGGTGAACAGGGATAATGCTCCCTGCTCCAGTCCCCAGGAGAGATTAGTCAGGCTCTCCTCCATGGATGGCCGCTGCTGAGTTGCCATAGTTCTTAGAGTTACTATTATGGGTTGTCCGTGAACCCATAATTTAAAATCTTTCCATCAGAATTAGTGGCCCCAAAGCAGTGTACACTACTTCTGAGATTGTCAAAGGAAAACAGCCAAGGACAGTTCATCAGAGCACACTGGTGGCCTCATCTAGGATTGTCGCTATCTCATGCTGTCACGCTCATCTTCTTTGGGGGCGTTCAGGCTTTGCAGACTAGTGGAGCTGGGTCTCCAGGGACAACATTTTCTCAGTATGGTTTCCCAGGAAGCATGAGGTCTGTGGTGACTATACGCAGTTTCAACAACCTCCTTACAATTTCCTCTAAGAATTCACGATGTCTAAACACAGGCATTTGAATAAAACAAGGGGAAGGTTTTAATCTTGCTGTGGTACAAGAGCTTTTATTATTACTTTTTTCTTGGCACGAGCATACTTGTGAGAAACAGAGCAGTCATTGTTCGGTGTGTCAGGACGCCTGCCATGGAAATGCTGACGAAGTAGAAGCACTTAGGCTTTGCAGAGGGAGATGGTGGGAGTCCTCAGGAGACGAGAAGAATCAGATTTAACCTGCCCTTCAGGACAGTCTTCCAACAGGGCACAGGGAATGGTATGAGGGGCCGTGCCTGAGTGTTTACAAGTATAAGAAACTACAAACATGCACAAGGAACACCGGTGTCCGCCCTGCCCCACCTCAAGGCATTGTTGGCTGGGCTTTGTACAAAGCACACAGACTCACCTGGTCTCCTCTGAGCTCCACATTGCCTCCCGATTGCTGTATTTGAAAAACTCTGAAGGAAGTTAGGATGTGAAAACAATGTGCTTCTAAACAGGAATTTTCTCCAGCACAGTTTTTCCTGACTGGAGTACCTGTTATCCAACCAAAGCAAGCACTGTTTTTTGAATACTCATCCCACAGAGAGTTGCACACATCAAGCTCCTCGGAGGGCTGAGCGGGTGGCTGCTGTGTTACACCTGGGTCATTTCTGATTCTCAAACCAACTCACAGGGGTGGCCCGTGATGAGCCTTTTACAGATGGAGAGAGTAAGCCGTAAAGAGAGCAGACTTCTAAAACAGCAGATCCATAACCCCTGCCCAAGCAGGTCAGGTTGCAAAGTTTTGCCATGGGTTCACCCTATTTCTTCCTGTGTGTGCTAAAAGCCCCCAAATAGGACATTTTTACTGATGTGCTTACAACTTGGGTTGGAAACTTCTCAAGAATAGGGCAACATGTGTATATACAGTGGTTTTGAAGGAAGAGAGAGGGAGAGATGGAGACGGAAAGAAGAAACAGACTGGGCAGTCCTAAATCTGCATAGATTTATTCTCTGAGAAAATTTTACAATGGATATTTCTTTACACACTGCCTTGATTCTGCCATTAATATTTTATTAGCTATTTTTATTATATATTTATCATCTTTCCCCTTTACCTGTTCATCCCTCTGTTCACCTATGAATCTTTTTGATGCATTTCAAAGTAAATTACAGATATCAATAGTTGCCCCTGAAATGCTTTGTAATGCATATACTTAACTAAAGCTCAATATTTGTTTACAGTCTACTTTTGATGCATGATTTACATGCAGTGAAATATGCATGTCTGGAGTACGCACTTGCAAAATATTTTGGTTTTTATTTTATCTTTTTTTACTCCTAGGATTGAACCCAGAGTCTTTGAGCTATATCTTCGCCCCCCTGTTTATTTCTTATTTTGAAAAGGGGTACCCTAAATTACTAAATGCCCAAGCTGGACTCAATTTGCAGTCGACCTGCATCAGCTTGCCCAAGTGCTAGGATCATAGATGTCTACCACATTGCCTGGCTTTCAGAGTTTTGATAAATACAGATACCTGCGCAACCCAAACCACTGTCAAGATACCACTTACTGCCATTACCTTAGAAAATTCCCTCAAACACCTAGACAACCACTGCTATGACACTTCTGCCCATGACTCCTGTGTAAGATGTTTCTTCAATGTTGTATAATTTTTTTTTTTTTAAGACAAGGTCACACGATGTAGTTCAAGCTGGCCTTTAACTCACTATGGAGTCCAGGCTGGCCTCAAATTCTCAATAATCTTCCTACATCAGCCTTTCAGGTGCTGGGATCACAGGCATGTGCCACCATGCCAGGCTGTAGAATGTTTTGAGATTCACCCATACTGTGGTGTGTAGCAGGGGTCCATTTGTTTCATTGCATTTATATTGCATTGCATGAATATTCTCTAGTTTGTTTATCTGTTTCCTTCTGATGAGCTTTTCTAGTTTTTGGATTTCATGAATAAAGTTGTCAGGAATATTCTTGTGCAAGTCCTTTTTATGCATATATGTTTTTGTTATTCTTGTGTGTAGAGTTAATGTGTGGTAGGACGGATATATGTTTAGTTTTATAAGAAATTGTTAGGACTTGCCAAAGTGCTCCCACCAACAATGTATGGTGTCGTTTTAAGTCCTTGACATTATTTAGTACTGTCCACTGCCTTCCTTAAATGCTTGGTGGGTTGTAGGTAGAGAATTCATGCTGATAGCTGTGGTAGGAGTTAGGATGGAGTGACTGATAGCTCCCTAGTACTTCCGTTGCACCTCGGCTGTTGGGTCTGGTCTCAGCTCTAAGCACTCACCCTGAGCTTCTGTGATTGACAGGTGGAAGAGCTCCAGGCAGCGCTGATTTTCAGGCTAATGCTTCTAGCACAATATAGTCACTTTGGGCTTCCTTGTGTAGAGGGGATGCCTAACTTTAACCTATGACATTTGCAAACTTTCCTCCTTTGCTGGGCAAACTTCTTGGCCTGATTGCAATTTCTGTTCTTTTTGAGAGTTTTCACTCAGCAAAGTGCTGATAATTTAAACGTCAGAACAGGTGGACTTCAAATAAAATGCAAAACAGACTTTTATTTTCCCCCGAGGACTTAGACCTGTTTTTTTCTGCCACTGTGACTTTTCAAATATCTTAATTTGAGGAGACTGAATGAAAAAATTAGCGAGGAGCAGGAAGAACCAAGTGCTGCTGGTCCCAGTTCAGGGTGACCCATTGCCTTGAATTTGGGGCCTCTGTTTCCTGTCTTGTAGAACAACAAGACTGGAACAAAGGAAATGTATGACTCTATGCCTATTTTTGAAATTTCAGAATTAACGTTTTTATTTTTTTAAATGATGGGGTCCTTCAATATTTCCTGCAACCTCTTCAGCAGCTTCATGAAATTTTCTGATATAGTCACAGAAACAGGTCCCTCTTTTATATCTTGACTTCACGCCTACCATTCTTATACCCCTGAGTGTGTCAGATGCTGTGGTTGAAGTGATAGCAGGATTGTCCCTCAGACTGGGCAGGTTTGGGGAGAGCTGGTGTTTATCTTGCATCTGCTTGGGGAGCCTTTAGGACAGACTGGACGTTTACCCTGTATTTGACTTCTTTTCCCACTTACACTGTCATTCTCTGCTGTTCATTTGTATTTGTAATCGAGTGTTTGTGGTAGAGAGAGAAAAATGCGAGGAAGGGTGTTTAAGTCTTGCAGTCACTGCAGGAACTCTTTGGAAAGCAAGAAGGAAAGGGCTGGGAGTAGCCAGAGGTGATCGGCTTGGGGGCAAATAGCCCAAATCTCAGTGCAAACAAGATAAGGGTTGGAGAGATAGAATCTGCAGATAAAGGTGCTTTCTCTTACCCTGTTGCTAATGCCTTAAATGTGTGTGAGAAATTTTCCTGGGCTTTTTTTGCCTGCAGTCCCGGAGGAGAAAGTATCCTGGTCACACAGGAAAGGCTTCCACAGCCTCCAAAGCCTCGCAAGCTATAATATTTCAGGCACAAAATTCTTGAGCAAACACACCAGGTGCCTCTCTGCGTGAACTGTGATGGTTGGTGCTAAACAGAGAGCGCTGCAGAAGATACTGAAGGTCAAGTGAAGGTGGAGAAACCGCAAAACAGCACGAGGCACCACCCAACTGCAAGCTAATTGGGAAGGAAATGGTTTCAAACTGACAGACTGTGGCCTGATAACTGAAATCTCATAGGGACAAAAGGTTCGTGTCATTTAAAGGGGTAGCTTTGCCTATTTAAATTGTGCAAACAAAAGCAATGAAAACCCCCTTGTGGAATGGGAAGTTCTATTAGCAGATATTACCATCCTTGCTTTATGCCCTCCTGTGTCATGAATCGAACAAGTGCCGTGGGTCCTCAGGCATTCATTGGTTAATTTACTTATTCAAAGTAAGGGAACAACACCACCAAAGCAACAAAAACCCCAAACAAATTACATACTGGGGCACAGACAGCACTAAGATGCAGTGCACAATTTTGATACATGTTTTTTTTTTTTAAAGAAATGTGTTTGGTCTCAAATGGTACGTGTGTTAAACACCGGAAAAAGTGAGAAGTTTATAATGGGGCTTCTGGGAATTAAAAAAAAATTCTTTGACGGTGTCACCATAGTGAGAATGAAGGTTAAATGATATTATGCCAAGTAGCCTGCAACAGTCAGTTTGGGCTTGACTTTAATCAATGCTCCGAGGCAGGCCACTGGAGGAGGCCTATTTTTCTATCCTATGGATGTGGTAACAATTAATTACATACTTAATTACAGCCTTTGGTTTTGACATCTTTATAGAAGGCCTACAAAAGTAGCTTGTGGTTTTCTTATATTTAAAAGCTGAATTATAATGAGTGAAACAATACTTTAAAGTGAATAAAGCTAACTTCTGGTGAGTAAATTAATGCATTAAACTTGGGCATTTAGTTGGGTCTTCAAAGACCATTCGACCAGTTCTGAGAACAAACATCACTTTGTGGTTGACAAGGCATTGCCTACATTTTGCTAAAAGGAATATTAAGATCTAGAAGGGTTTAAAACTTATTCAGGTCACAAAAGAAGCTGGGGATAGCATTCTAACCAACTTTTTCATCTGGTCTCAAAGATGAATTCATAAATGTTTCTGCTATGGACTAGTCCTATGTAGTTTATGATTTATTGATGTTTTAGTCAGTATCTGATACAACATTTCACTTTGGTTTGATGATCAGTACCTGTGTTTAAAAGGAAAGAATACAAGCTGAAGCAAGAAACTTGTAATTCTGACTAGTGTTAGAGCCCGTGGGAGGCCCTGGTGAATTGCTGGCACTGCAAGAGAAAAGGAAAGAAAAGAACGAAGGAAGGAGAAAGAAAGAAAGAAGAAAGAAAAGAAAGAAAAAGATGGTGTAAATCCAGGTATTTCCTATTTTATTCTTCCAGAGAGAATATTCTTTCAGGACCCAACGCTACTACTACAACTATTACTCTACTACTACTGACAATAATAATAATAAAAACAAAACAAATATAAGGTAACAACATTTGTCACTCCTGGAATTACTTTAAAATTGAGATTTTTTTGTGATTTGTATTTATTCCTTAATTATTGCCTCCAACCCCAAATTTGAGAACGTATAGAACCAAGAATTTCCAAAGCAACAAATTATATTTGATAGGTTTTTTCCAGCGCGGAGAGAGAAGTAAAGCAAAAATATAAAATATGCCTTTATTGTGGGCACGGGAAAGACCACAGTAGGGGAAAGAAAGGCAACGTGGAACTTCCGAGGGCGTGTTGCAGGAACCCATGTTAAATAGGCCCAGGCGGGAGGCAGGGATTAGGAGGCCGACCGCCTGACATGGCGGACCAGGATTGGGCGGGAGTGTGGGAAAGGGAAACAGGATATTACAAAAAGGGAAGTACGAAGTTGTAATTTGACTCAGGGGAAGAAGGGTGGCACTTAGCATATGATCTTTAAAGGCTTGCGCCATATTGGCTCTGACCTCTCGAGGTCAGCGCCGTACTGACTTGGCGCCATACTGGCTGAGCACAACACATGACCACTAGCGCCATATTGGCTGGTTGCCATAGTGACTAGGCAGGAATTAACAGTGAGGCAAAAAAACCAAACAATATTTATTATGCTTCGGAGTATTTCAGAGAATTTTCCATCTTGTCCAGTAAAGATGACAAATCCATGGCACTTATGGGATTGCTCTGGTCCCTATTAAAGGTATATTTGACCCATACAGCATTCAGAACCACACCTTGGGTTTGTGATCAAACTTTGCTTAGGTAGGTATGCTTTGGAGGTCTGGTCTGTGAACCCTAATATTCCCATGGGAAATGTGGCTTCCCAGGCAAATTGAGTTTTATGAGACTCTGAGCCCTGAGATGAGTACCAGGTTTGCATACAAAAAAAGAGTGATTTGAGGGAAAATGAAAACTTACCCACCCTATAATTTCTTCCCTACTAATTTATCACAGTACCAGAAATGACCAGGATTTGCAGCCATTTCTTTGTTTAAGGCTCTATGTCCAGAAGGTCCCTATTAAAATGCAAATACGTTACTCAGAAGGAGCTATTCATCAATCCACTTGCACCTTAGCAAGGATTAGTTTATCAGATCAGAGGAAAGAGAATAAGGCCCCAAGGAATGGGAGATAGGAGGTCTGGTGTGATTGGAAAAAGGCCTGAGAAAAGCATTTTCAGTAAGACCCTTTGCTCTCCAGACTGTGCTTCTTTTTGAATGTTATCTTCTATTAATTTAAATGCCCCTTGTTGCCACGAAATTTGACTCTACCTCAGTTGTCTCTTTCAATACGTATCTTTTCCCTAAGGTGTTTCTGAGCTACCTGGAGAGAAGCAAGTCACTTCTAATTGCATCCCTCACTTGCATTCTCTGTATCACCTATTAGTCAGATCTTTGTGGTATGAGCTCAGGGAGCAGGTCAGTGACCTGGGGACAGAGGGGTACCTGGGGTAAGTGGAGAGACACTGACTTTGACCTATTTATGTGACATCTGGGAACCCGTTCTGATGTTTTTACTTGATTCTTCCCTTTGCTTCTTTCCTTTGAATGGGTGACTTCCAGACTTTGGTCCTGGTTTATTACTCAGTTTATTCTCGACTGATGCAGAGGCTGCACAAGTGGTGACTCATCAAGAACTGAATCCCTCAGGTTCTGGCTTCTAATTTTAGGCCCAGACAGACTTGGATCATTGGGGAATAGTCCAAATTTTGGGCAGAAGTTCCACCTACACCACCAAACTGTCTAGGACCTGATTTGGAGGGGTGGGTGAGACTTTGTGGTCTGAGGGCCAGTCAGCTGATTACCAAATTCTGGGATGCAGTGAGCTCTGATAGGGAGCCTGTGGTCTCCGTGGTCACTCTTTGAGTTTCTTTTCTGGGTCATAGAGCCACAGTCCTCTTCAGCTGATTACATGGTAGGGTGTCAAGACCTTATCTTTGATACCTTGTAGTGCCAGTTGAGATTTTTTTTGGCTGCCAGCAAAGTTGAACTAACCCCACTGAAGAGAACATTTAATGGACTTTAGTAAATGAAAAGTCTAGAACTAAAAATGTAAGTGCTACTCAGTCAGATATTCAGATGGTACCATCATGACCACATCTCTTCCACTTTCAGTTTTCTTCGCTTTCAGCTTGGTTTCATTCTCAGCCCTAAGATGGGCTCTAGTGGGCCTGGCTTCTGTGGTTCTTAAGAGCACTTGGTCATGTAGTAGAAGAAAACTAACTCTCTGCCTCTGCAGCTGTTTCTCTCCCACTTCATGCCAATCCCACAGAGAACTCTATCTGTCCTACCCACACCCTGGTCATCTCTACTGCTTGCTCACTCAGAGTCATGGGCCTGCCGTTGCTGAGAGGAACTTTGCCTTGACTGACAGCCCCACCAGAACTGCATGGAATCAGGAAGAGGCAGGTCCCCCAAGGCAGTGGTGCAGGGTGGACAAGAGGTAAGGGACATCCAACTCACCCCGCGGTGCCTTCATATTTTAGGTATTCAACTGATGTTTGTTAGTTACTGATGGCTGAGTATCTCTAGGAGAAGAGAGATGGGTGCTCCACAGGGTACAGCTAGGTCTCCAGGGGTAACCTGAAGGCAGTGATGTGGGTGTGGGAAGAGCCAAGAGCTCTGAAGTTTGAGAAGAGTTTTGCTCAAAAGAAAAGATGGGGTGAGGGGAGTTGCTAATAACAAAGCTCCAGCCTTTCTTATTATACTTTTTTTTCCCCCTGTGGCTGACCCTGTTTGCAATGAAAGTGTTTGCAATGTGAAGTGACTATAAAGATCACATGCTTTCTAACAGCCTTTTGTTGCAGGGAGAGGCGGGTGTGAGACGGCACACTTTCTGGTTCTGATGAATCATCCCATAGCAGGCGGCTTTACTCTCCTTTCATACTAGATCAGTTTCAAGGTCTCAAACTGTGTATCGTAATTAGCAATGCAAACCTCCAGAGAATGATCTCTTAGTATAAAGAAAATATTACATGGACCTAGTAGAGGATTCTTGTAAGTTCTTTTTCTTCCCTTTCTCCTGTGTGTTTGGTGCCCAGAATGAGTGAGAAAGTCCCTCTTTAGAAGGTGAAGCTGGTGTTGAAATCTGTTTATTGATAAGTATAGGGCAAAGGGTAGCAAATTTCTCTTTTAAATTTAATGGTCCTTTGTTAATCAGTCTGCAGCATCACAGAGAATAAGAAGTGCGGCTATGTTTTAGTGGAAGGAGGAAAAAGTCTCTGTTGGGCCCATCTGGGGAGGCATTGAGACTCAATTTCCTTTTGCTGGTGCACTCAAGGGTGGGGATACTTATTTTTCTCCCTGGCGCTGTGGTAAGTAGTCATGTGTAAATTCTAGTATTGATGAGTCTCTGAGCAGGGGGCCATATAGAAGAGTCAACAGAAAGGGACACTGAATCTCTCATGACAATTTGAAACCCTGATCAACTCTTACTTAAACTTACCTCTGTGTGCTAGTAATTATCCTTTTTTCACACTTTGAGTTGGGTTTCTCTCTTTTAGTCGAGTTCTATTAGTCACAATCTATAAAGATAGCTTTAACCCATGGGAGAGATGCTGGGATGAGGAATGGCTTCATGTTTTTTTTTTTTTTTTTTTTTTTTTTTTTTTGTCTTTTTTGAGACAGTCTTGCCATGCAGTTCAGGCTGGGCTTGAACTCACTTTGTAGCCCAGGCTGGTCTCAGACTCGCAACGATGATCCTCCTGCATCAGCCTCCCGAGTGCTAGGATTACAGGGGTGGCCCACCATGCCTTCATGGGATAAGATGATTAAGATAAGATAAGCTGAGATGATAAAGAAAGAGAAGCTAAAGTTTCTCCGTGCCTTTTCTTGACTTTCCTATCATTAGGGTCCCGCTGTGTTGGAGTCCCTAAAGGAGTAAAATTCCCCACTTGGGCTCCAGCGGGCTCACAGAGGTTGGGCTGCAAGTAGGTGTTAAGACAAACGCTTTCTGCCCTCTTGGCTGTGGGCTTCCTGATACTTAGGGGCAGTTCTGCAGAAGCAGTGGTGTGTTGCATTGAAAAGAGCCCCTGGCGGGGGCTGTGCCTCTGTTAGCTTGTGACTTAGGAATTGGGAATGAAGTAGCCAGGCCTCAGCTTTCTCATTTATAAAGCAAATAGGGTGGAAAAAATAAAAGCTGTGGAAGATCTTGGTTAGGTAACCGGCCTCAGACCCACCACCAGTGGCTTTTCGGTCACTTTGTGAGTAGGAGACCAAAGACTCTATTGGCAGCTGGTGTTTCCCCGAGAGGAACAAACATTGTTATCAAGGAACCTCTTCCCCCAGGTAATTATTTGCGGGAGGAAGTGCGGGGAATCAGCCCGTTTGAAAGAGCGCCAAGGCCTGTCTGAAGCCAAGAAGCAAGTTGGTGACTGGGTAACGCTCAGGCCAGGACCAGCTCGGGTAAAGGACAGCTTGGAGCTGCAGAGAGGAATTCACCTGCTCACCAGCTCTGTCAGCGGCTGCCCCCGCATCTCTGTGTTAGTAGGCTGAGCCTGCAGAGTGAGCTCTGCTCTGCACAGAAACAAGAGGAGCCCTGCAGTGAGGTTGTGCGTGGGCTGTGACTCACCCGCAGCTCTTCGCCACATTCATCTTGCTCTCTTCCCTTCTTCCCCCCTCCCCTTTTCTCCTCCTTGTTGAAGTATACTAGGGATTGAACCCAGGGCCTCCACATTGAGCTCCACCCCTAGCCTCTTCTAATTTTTATTTTGAGACAGAATCTCTCTAAGCTTCTAAGTTATCCAGCTTGGGCTCAAGCTTGTGATCCTCTTGTCTCAGCCTCCCAGAGTGCTGGGATTATGGGTGTGTGCTACCATGCCTGCCGATTGTCTTCTTTTTAAAGTTGAGATATAAGGTACATATCAAAAGTGTTGCCTCTTTAAAGTGTGCAGTTCAGTGGGTTTTAAAAAGACATTTACAAGGCTGTGCAATCATCACCACTATGGAATTCCAGACATTTCTCCACCCCCCGAAAGAAACTCTGCGACCATGAGCAGTCTTTCCTCACAACCCCTGATACCTACTGAGGTACTTTCTATAATTTTGACTGTTCTGGACTTTCATGTAAATGAAACTGTGCAGTCTGCAGCTTTTTGTGACTGGCTTTCTTAAGCTCATCCACACTGTAGAATCATCAGTACTTTTGGTGAGCGAATAATATTTTATTGTATAGATATACCACATTTTGTTTGTCATTTGATGGCTACTTGGATTGTTTCCACTTTGGTGCTGCTAGGAATATAGCTGCTGTGGACATCCCTGTACATGTTTTTGTACTCAGAAATCTTTTTTACTTCTCTGAATGTAGCTCTAAGAATGGGATTGCTGGGTTAGAGGGTCATTGTCTTAGTTCCTCTCTTATTGCAGGGACACAGTGCGTGATTCCTACCAGTGTAAGAAGGAAAGGTTTATTCTGGCTGCCAGTCTGTGCAAGTGTCAGTCAGTTCACAGTGGACTGGCTCCAAGGCAGGGGGCGTGGTCAAAGAGAAACAGCTCCTGGCATGGCAGCAGGAAGCAGAGAGAGGGATCAAGGGAGGAAGGAGGGAGAGAGCTCCTTCCAGGCCACAGCCCCAGTGACTGCTTCCTCCGACCAGGCTTCCCTTCCACCGTCACAGTTAGCTACAAACTCTCCAGTGGACTAATCCGTGGATGGGTTTCACAGCCCCATGACCTGTGAAAGCACTACCCGTGGGAGCATGAGGCCGTGGGGGGCACATCGAGATATAAACCGTGACAGCAGTGATGCACTTTTTGAAGAACTGCCAAACTGACATATTTGTGTCTTTCTAAGCGCAGGTGCATGAAGAAGCATAGAAATCGCTGTCATCATTGGATGGAAAGGATGGTGCTTGCATGTTATTCTTTATGTGTGTCTCTTATGACTGATGCCTTCATATCCTCACCGTCAAAAATGCCAGTCGGCAAGAATTTTTCACACTGGAATTGGAAAGCACAGTTTCTTAAGGTTTCCTCATCTGTAAACTGTGTTCAGCATTGCTGAGGGTGGTGAAAAAGACGGTGGCCCCGGAGCTCTTGCCAAAGGCCTGGCCGGCAGTGAGCAGGCATCCACTTGATGCCGATGTCCTTGACCTTCTCTGAGCAAGGACGACTCATTATCTTTGTTCTCTTTATGTCCAGCGTCTGGCAAGTGTCCTGACACTAAATAACTGTTCAGTACTTGGTTGCTCAATGCCCATAAACGCCTGCATGTAATAGGTGTTCAATAAATGACAGGGGACAGAAGGAATGAGGCAAAGAGAAAAGAGCATTGAATGTGCAGGAAAATACTCTCCTTTAAAAACGTTCCCAACAGAAATGTTTTTCTTGGCATGGAGACTCTGCCTAAGATCACTCATAGCAACATATGTGCAGCTGTCTCTTCCCCTTTGAAATTAATTGGTCTCTGCTCAGGCTGTTATCTGCCTCTTTAGAGGAGAAACAGCCTTTTTTGTTTTTTTTAAGAGTAATAATCACATAACAGTTTCCCTCTCATCACTGGAGGCCAGCCACGGGAGAGGCAGAGGAAGCCTGTCTGTCCTGTCCGAATGCTCCTAGTAGCTGCTATGCCCTGGCATCCCAGGCCATGCTGAGATGCAGCTCTGGACATGCCAGGGACAGCCTGGCACATGAGGAGATAAGACACTTTAGGTTAACACAAATTGAATGATTGCAGCCTCAAGTCTCAATCAAAGAGATTTACTGTGTTTTTAAAAAGCCACGAATGTTGACTTGTCTTGTGCAAAGATACACAGTGTCTCGCTGAGCACAGAGCCTCTTATGGGCCATTAAAGAAATGTGGCTAGTGCATATCTTAGTTGAGATCACTTAGGAGTAGAAATCAACCTTTTCACTCTGCGATAGAGCTCTGCTCTCCAAATGTCTCACGCTGTTTAAGAAAGGCACAAGTTATTTTTTAAAAAGAGATTTTTTTTTTTAAAGCACACAAATGATCCATCAATAAGAATCTGGGCAAATTTCCATTTCTGAATGGAATGATTTTCTCCACTCTATAGAGGTCAGGCAAAGTGCAATTATTTACATAACTCCGATAGAAAAATCTGGAGGGTCCTGTACTGTGGATGGTCTGTCCAGATTGATCAGACTCAAATGCTTGGGTCCTTCTATCTCCTTCCCTGGGCAGTGGAGACTCATTCATTAATTCACCACAAAAATGGTGTTCTTGTGGGAGGAACAGGAATGCAGAGCTGGTGAGGATGAGGGGTCTCTGGAGTAGCTTCATGGGCTCCTTAAACAGTCTGTGTGCTGTCATCCCTGTGTGGCAATCCTGTTTTATATGGGAAAGCTTTGAGGCTAATGATAAAACAAATCCCTCTTTGTCCAAGAAGGTCACCACACATGTGCAGATTCAGACTCCATGAGGTCAGTGTGGAGCATCTCTGTGTTTGGCAGAGGGAGTAGGGGAACTATTTCATTCGCCACCTTGGAAGAGCTCACACTGGATCTTGGAGAGGTCGCTCCATTTCCCTGATGGTTTTACTGCTGTGGTTCTTTCTCCACAGGAAGAGCAACTGACTAATTAGTGTTTTCCACATTGTGCTCGGCAGAGACCTAGATTTTGTCAGAGAACTCTGTTGTGGCATCCTGGGAGAAAGATGGTGACCCAGGACGGAGGGGGGGGCTCTGGAGCCCCAAACTCTCCTTCTGAACAGTTTTGCTTTTCATGTTTTATACACTGGCCTGCACTCAATGATAAACTATTTGCACCAAGAGATGCCCTACTGAAAATGCTTGAAAACCCACTGGACTTGCATGTCTTTTAATTTCTTTCCCGCTTTAAAATTTGGATCCTGGAGTTTCGGGCATTCATGACTTCCGATGTTCTTTGCTTGGTGCTGGCTGAGGTGTGTTGTCAAGATGAAGCTGTGGATCTCTCTTACCTGTCTTCTTCCTGAAGACCATTTCTGCAACTGGGAATCTGCTGCATGTGCACAAGATCTAAATCCATGGAATCAGAGGTGAGAAGCTGCTAGCTCCAGGACAAGTTCTGCACTTTCAGATGGCCTCCTTGAAGCACAGGCGAGTCTGTATATCTTGCTCTTAAGTCACACGGGTCTAGGAATTTAAAGTTTCCTAAAAGAAAAGGTTGTTTTACAAAACAAGCCTCCAGAGTGGTGGGAGTAGACTATTTTCAGCCTGAAGTACATTGCCTGAGGACCCAAGAGCTTGCTCAGGAAGAGGGAGGGGCTGCGGCTCAGCACCCTGTAACTGGCTGCATGGTGGCCATGTTAATGTAGTGACCATCTGCATCAAGTAATTATCAGTGGTCTCCCCTGACTGAGCTCCATGTGCTGACACAGACTGGGGGGAGGCGCCCTGTGCTGGCTACTGCAGCCCCGGGAGGAGAGGCTGGGAAGCAGATCGGGCCCCTTCCTTCACTTCAAGGCACACAACCTGCTGGGTGGACAGGTGCCGGCAATGTGATGTCCATGGGCACTGGAGCCTGCCTGTCCTACAAGCTGACATCTATATCTCCAGCTCTCTGGATCTTAAAACTGACGCGACATAAGGAATGTCACTGTCTATTACTCTAGGTTCGCATGCGTTGCCATGGCATTGGAAGTCCTGGGAGCAAATGTCTTGGTCACAACCACCTTGCACTCTAGTCTGGCCAAGTAACCCACTGCGGTGGGCAGTGGGGGAGTCTCTAACTTCCCGTGCTGCGCTGTGGTTGAAGGTGCTGCCCACCCTTGGCTGGAAAGATGAAAGGATCACGAACTGGATTTTGTGTTTGATCATTCTGGCCATGATCAACCCTTCCTTTGTTAACTGAATATGGTTAGGTTTTTGACCTGGTATCTCATACTTTGGTGGATAACAAGCTTCTCTTGCTTATTTTCGTAATAGTTGCTTTGGAAGCCACATGCTGGCACAGTGCAGTGTGGCACAGCTCATTCTCGTCTCGGGGGTTTCTTGGTTCTGACTTTGGCTCCCTGCCCAGTCTTTCCTCTCTGGCACATTTTTCTGTCCTGAAAAAAGACTCTGGCCAGCCAACTTTAGGCCCAGCTGGGCAGACATCATCAGGTAAATGTGGTTGCAAAGTAGAGCCAGGAACCTGCTTCTGTTTGCTGAGAGAAGCTGAAAGAACTGCTGGGAGGTCGGATCAGTGTTTAACGACTAAGAAATGGTGACAGAGGTATTTTCATTTGCATCTGAAGGCACAACTTTAGGACACTACAGAGGAGGTTTTTGTATATCAAATCTCATTTTCATTGATTTAAATAAAGACACTAGTCTGTTCAATGTGTACGTCTTTTAAAATAAAAAAGAAAAACTCTCTCTGTCTCTGTCTCTATCTCTCTCCCCCATCAATCATTCTTAAAAATTCAGCACTAATATAATTTGTCTGTCTTCTTTATAGTTAAGTAAACTTTAGGATTTTTCTGGGAAGACTGGGAGACCTCCAGCAGGACGTATGCAGATAAGAAAAATTTATTAGTGAAAGAACTAAAATTTTAATGAGACAGTTCATGTGAGCTTTCAATTTGGTTTAAAGAACACATTTTATTTATGTAATATGTTTTGGGGCCTTGTGCATGCTAAGCAAGTGCTTACCACCGAGCTACATGCTCACTTTCTTACTTGGCCTTCTGTTTGCTTTCCATTTACATAGTTCTTCTATATCATTTTATTTGGTTCTTCTGACAAAGTTGAAAGAAGATGACATAATTTTTAGATGAGGCAGTACAGTTCTGACAGATGTAAGAAGTTAGATTAAGCATAACATAGTGATTTTCACTTTCAGGTTTTCAAAAACCATAGAAAATTATTGTAGAATTTGTATTTGTTTCTTAGATGTTTTGGAAAAATTCATTAATAAGTTCTTTATGTTTTCAGGATTTTTTTTCATGTGAAGGGACTAAACAATTGATTAAATTTCTTTATTGTTCATAGGCTTATTCAAGTCATCAATTTCTTCTTGAATGAGCTTTAGCTATTTGTGTCTCTCAGATGATTTTTACATTCCATTTAAGTTGCAAATTTGTTGTCATCGTATTTACCACAGTCTCTTAGCATCTTTGTAATAGCTGTAGGATCTGTGGTGATGACCTATATTTTATATAGATGTTGGTGGCTTGTGTTTTCTCATTTTTATTTCTCATCAGTTTGGCTAGAAGTTTATCAGTGTTTATAAAAACCAACTTTTGTTTCTCTTTTTCCTGTTTTCAATTTAATTTCTGTGTGTATGCATGCATGTGTCCACATAGAACCATGGCCCACAACATGATCTGTCCTGTTGATTTTTCTGGGTGTACCATAAAGAATACAGATTTTGCTGCTGTCATTTGGGTCATCTTCATGGATAATGCTGTTTGATTTCTTTTGTTTGTTTTATTTTTTGAAACAGGGTCTCTATTTGTAGTGCAGGCTAGCTTTGAACTCACTATATATCCCAGGCTGATCTTGAACTCATAGCAATCCACCTGCCTCAATCTCCTGAATGCTGGGACTACAGGCACATGCCACTATGCCCAGCTGTTTAAATCTTCTGTAACTTGTTTTCTTTGGTATGTATGTTCTATTAGTTGCTGACAGAAGAATGTTGAACTCTCTAACTTAATTGTGGATTTGCCCATTTTTTCCCTTTGAATTTTATCAATTTTGCTTTGCACATTTTGAAACTCTGTTATTAGGTAGATAAATTTAAGACTGTTATGCCCTCTTGATGTATAAAATGTCTCCATATTATATAATACTCTATGTTCTAAAATCTATCTTGTCTGGTATAGCTGTCCCAACTTTTCTCTTGATTAGTGTTTTTGTGTACATAGCTTTCCTTTTAACTCATCCATATCTTTATATTTAAAGTAGCTTTCTTGTAGACAGTATATAATGGGATCTTGCTTTTTAATCTAATCTGAGAATCACTGCATTTTAACTGCAGTGTTTGGGCCATTTATATTTCATGTAATTATCCATTTGATTGAGTTTGAATCTTTCATATTGCCACTTGTTTTCCATATGTCCCATCTGTTCTTCAGTCTTCTCCCTTTGACATTTAGAATAATTTATTTTTTATGGTCATATTTTAGCTTTGCTTTTTACTCACTAGCTATACTTTTCTATTTTAGTATTATTATTTATTGATTATATTATCTTTGTTAGTCCTATCATCAGTATTATTTCTTTGATTGTTTCCATAGATTGGCTCTTCTATTTTTATAGAACATATTTCTTAGCTTTTAATTCATGCCTTAATTTTCAAAAACCAGATATTATGCATTATGATTTCATATTGCTGCTTAGTGACTTTTGCTATATCTTTAAAGGTAGTGTTGAATTTTGTTCTAGTATACTGTTATTAAGTGATGTTGAATCAGTTTATCTTTTGGTTTGCTTTTAAGTTTTGTTAGAATAGATCCAGAGAAACCTTTAGTTTAAATCTAATTTTATCCCATTATTAAAGCAATGTTCTTTTATGATTCTACCCAGTGCCCATATTACAAGCTGTTGCTGCTTTGTCAGGTGAGACACAGACAATTCTTAGCTCTGTGTGATCTTGAGATATTATTCTTTGTGTTCACTTGTTATTCTTTCTCTGACCTCTGGAAATGTCTCCTGCTGTATGAGCAGGTCAGTGCCCAGCTGGACAGGAGGTGATTCTCTCTACAGCTACCCGGACTTCTCTCACTATTGTAGTTCCTTTATTTCTGTTTCTCTACCCCTCAAGTTTTAGTGTTCTTGGCCTCTTTGAACTCTGATCTCTGTCTTTTCAACTCACTAGAGCTGCTGGTTTTTGGTTGGGTTTGCTGGTGCAAAAAGTCTTCATCAGTTGTACCAAATCGCTGTTCTCTTGATGACTGCAGTCACATGCTTTTTATGGTTTAAGGTCTGGAACAAGTCACAGGTTAGGTCTGGGCTTTTTTCTTGTTTAAAACAGTAAGGCAAATTCAGTCTCTTTACTGTGCTTATAAGTCCTGTGTTATACATTATTTTCTCTTACCAAAAGGCCTTTAGAGTTGGAAAATGATAAGAACAGAAGAAATTTAAAGGTAAACCCTTTATCTTCCATCTTTTTACTTCCCCAAAGAGCCCCCATTGAAACTTGTGTGTGTTTCTGAATTCCAAGACATTTTGAACTTGCATTTTCTGACCAATGGATTGAAACTGAAAAGGGTAAGTTGGGTCTGTTTATTGCACACTAAGTTCTTCATGGCTGTGTGGCATTTGCCTTTATAAACAGTTGAATGTGTAGACAGAAACTTCTGAGGACCCCCAGAAATGATCATATTCTTTGATTTGACCAGTTTGCATCTGTTTCTGAGCAGTGTGAGGGCCAGAATTTTCTCCCTGGGGCTCCGTGAGGGTCCACCCTGGCCATCTGTGGAAACACTCAATGTCAAGTATAACTGATGGCATCAGAAAAGCTCAGGAAATGAAGTTCTTGAAAACTTGCACCCAAGACCACCAAGGACAATGTGAAGCGAATGTGTCCCTTTGAGGAGGACAACTTGAAGCAGCCAGCTACAAGCATTTTATTAAAATCTTATGTATTATATTAAAAACTCAGGAAGAAACCCATGAGTGTAACTGTATATGTTTTATATTTTGACACCTAATCATACATTCTTTGTGTTCACTGGCTGTGTATATCATAATATTCTGGTTCTTTCTCTGCCACCACACTGCTAATTTTAAGAGTTAATCTATACAGAACCCTGCTTTGTCAAAAACTCCATTTCTGTCAACCACATGTGAGATAAGACTTTTTTTGAGACAGGATCTTACCATGTTGCACAGGCTATCCTTGAACTCTTGAGCTCAAGTGATCCTTCTGCCTCAGCCTCCTAACTGCCACCATGCTTGGCTTAAGAGTGTTCTTTCTAGTTTTTCCTCCTTTCAATCTTAACAATATAGCACAATGGAAGCTGATAACTTGTTACATCATCATTACTATTGTTATTTTTGTAAGTGACTATACCTGCTCAGCTGGCCTCAAGAATGGATGCCTTCTCTATGGCCAGATTATAAATAGCATGTGCTAACAATGTCTAGAGTGTCTTTTGAAATTAATTCCCCCAGGAGCTAGCATGGTGCTGGAGATAGAGAAGACACTGGGCTTTTAGTCATTTACATAGCTAGATCAAATTAGCGAGGAGTCCTGAGTGTCATCAAAACCATTAAGGATGAACTGATTTCATTTAACTGCTTTTTCTCTTGAACTTTGCTGTACAGACTTCTCCCTTTCTGCCTCTCCCTCTCCGCCGCAGGGGGTGGTGGGAGGAGGAAGGAACTAGGAGGTGAGTTAAGGGCTCAGGTCTCCAGCTCCTGTGTGTCAGGGTAGATGATAGAGCCAGGCTGTGTTTTCTCCTAGCCGTGCAAATGTCTCTGCATGGCACAGGAGACCTGGAGACTGCTGTCACTTTCCTGATGGGAAACAGCACTTCAGAGAGCTGTGTAATTAGTCCTTGGTGACATGGGTAGAGTTGAGCAGGGAGAAGAAGACAGCTTCTTTAATCCCTTTGTTATTACTATTGCGCTTCCCATGTGGTCCACAAATTTAACCAAGGGACATCTGTTCCTTTAGAAAACAGATTTGCCTTTCTAAAAGGAACATACTTTATGAAGTGAATATGTCAATTTAGGATATTTGGTTACATAAAGAAAGAAAAGGGATAAAGTTAGTCCTCACAGCACAGCACCTCAGCTAGTTCAGAGCAGCTTCCTCATTCTTCACAGCCATGAGCTCTGTCTGAACTTTCTCTCTGGGGCAAATCTTAGGTGCATTTATCTTAGAGTAACAAACAGCTAATGGTCTTGCAAGAATTGGTTGTCAGAATTCTATGTGTGTGTCGGTCAGCTTTCCCATTGCTCAGACAAGATGCCTAGCATATACAACTTAAAGGAGGGAAAGATTTGCTTGGAGGACAGTTTCCAAGATTTCAGTCCAAGGTTGGCTGGTTCCATCACTATGAGTCTGAGGTGAGGCAAAATATCAAGGAAAAAGGTATGGTGAACCAAAGCTGCTCACTCTGTGTTTGCCAGGAAGCAGAGCCTGGGGAGGAGCTGGAGCGGGAGATATTCCCTCTAAATGCCTGGCCGCAGACACCTACCTGCTCCTCTTCCTGGGCCCCACCTCCTCCTCTTCGACGCCACCTTTTAGCAGCACATTTGGTTCTGAACTCACCAATGGGTCAATCCACCGATGAGCATATTGACCCTCTGATCCAATCACTTTCTAAAACTTACACACTTGGGCCTTTTACGGGGTGCATTTGAGATTTAAACCATAGCAAAGTAGAAGGGATTGACCTTTATTTTCAACAGTGTGGCAAGGTATCAACTTTAAAAATTCAGTGCACAACCTTTAGTGTGAAATAAACTACTATGGTTGTGTGGACTACATATCATTTCATAAACAGAGCCCCTCCACTGATAGGGCCATAGACACCTAAGAAACACACTATATGATGTTTCATGAATTTGTTTTTTAAAGTTTGTCATTTGTTGAAAGACTAAAATAGCACCTAAGTTCTAAGAAAGACCCTTTGATTCAGATGCCTTGCATTGCTAATCTTTTTCATGTTCCTACCTCCCATATCCAGTTTGAAATTAGTCAAGGTGTGTGCTTCTGAATTCTTCAAGGGTCAACATGCAGCATCTGGCAACTAGTAGCAAATGGGAAAATAGGTTGCTTTTTCTTACAGTGTAAGTCTTTCTGTTTTGTAAGTCTACCATAAGACAAACACTTCACTTTGCCAAGCCAATCCTAAACTATTAAATAGTGACTGTTAGTCAGAGAAAGGTTATTATTGTAATTGCATTACATAAAAGTATAAAGCTTGGTTAAGATTAGGGGAACAGCTTCAGCCAGACTTTTTTCTTTTGGAGGTTATATATTTCTGAAAATCTAAATGTGACTCATACAGGTGGATGGCACTGTCATAGACCTCTTTCTGCAGTGCTGGTTTACTTATTATCAGAAAAAGCAGAAATCAAGGGGTCCTGCTCAACTGCGAGGGGCATAAAGCTACAGAAAGGGCTATACTAAACAATATGTGATTTCTAAATTCTTTTGAGTCCAGTCTCATGGTGTTAGAGAATATAACAAACACATCACTTTTTATGATTTCTTTTGGGCTATCTCTTGGTCTTTACCCTTTCAACTAACATTGTCCTATAGAAATACAACATGAACCACATATACAGTTTAAAATTTTCCTGTAGCCACATTAAAAAGGGAAAAAGAGTGGTGTTAATATTAATACTCTATTTTATTTGACCTACTAGATAGCAAATACTATCAGTTAAAATGCAATCAGTGTCAAAATTAACGGACTGTTTTATGAATTTCTTGTACCAACTCTTTGAAATCTGATTTGTGTTTTATATTTATAGTACATCCCAACCTGAACCCTTTTCAAGTGCTCAAGCATTGCATAATGTGATCATCGCATCGCATGATGATCAAGCATCGCATGATGATGGCTACTATGCTGGAGAGCAGAGATGTTTTGCCTTTACACTGGAGTCAATAAAGGGAAAACACTTCATAGTTATGTTCAAGCTTATTATAGATCATGCTAAAATACTAAAAGTGTGGACTTCTAAAAACATTGTAAGTTTAGATTGATATACATCTCTAGAAACCTAATTCAAAGTAAGAGAGAAAGAATTGTCTGTTGTTCATAAAATCATGACAGCAGCTGTGCCGGTGCTTTTCATGTATGATCTCATTAACTCCCCACAATAACCTGACAGGTGGTATTACTGGGTCTTTTCAACAAAACTGAGAGGCGGACGAAGTAGGACACAACTCACAGCAACACAGAGATGAATTTCCAGGGGATCTGGCCCGGGATCCTCACTGAGCCACACCACACTGTCTAACTAGGTACTGTAGCTTTGTTCATCCTGAAATCTCAGCTCACCCTATACCCAAGCAGATTCAACATTTGATTTGATCATTAAGCCCTTTAACAAGAATCAGGGAATCACGCACATCACATAATTTTCATTTGCAGTTTTTGTTTTCTCATGTTTGTGATCTTTGCTACCTTTAGTTGAAGATGTGAAGAAAAACAGATCTTATCTCATAGCTGATGGACAGGTACATCAGTTTCTTTACCCAGAGTGTATCTTGTGGGTTGGAAACAACGGGCCCAAGTTATAGGTCTAGAGTTACAGGCTGTTGCTGCACAATATTGGGCAAACTTGCCATTTATTTTTCTTCTGATGTCTCCTTTATATTTTCTCAATTTACCTCATTGCTGAACACTTTTAGAGTTTCTTACAGATTTATTGGCTTCTGAGTCACTTTCCCACTGGTAAAATAGTGGCACAGTCTAGGAAACACAGTTCTGTAATTTGCTACTAGATCATTTGCAAAGGCTCTGGTGTTCTTTGCCAAAGAGTTTGGCTTCTTGTACATTTATCTGGTCATTTTCCTATCTGGAAAACCCAGACAGGATGTGTAGAGGAAACAGGCATGGTGGGTGGCTCCATGGGGAAGCACGGTTGGTGAGGAACTGTGGTCTTTGAAGGATTTGGGGCAGAATAGAGACTATAGAGGGAAAGCTACACATTGAGTATTCTCAAAATAACATACAAATGAGCACCAGGTCATTGTGCTATAGAAGGCTGAGTACCCTAAGTGATGGGCAAATCTGCCATCATTAATTCAAAACCTTCAAAAGAGCAGCACACCTTGTAGAGCTACAACCCCATCATGCAAGCCAAGCTCTCTTACTAATTCAAAGAGCAACTTAACCCAAAGCATTTTCCTTAGTATGTCCATAAGCTCCAACAGTAAGAAAGAATGCAAACTATACTTCCTGGTTACAGAAAATCTCTCTGGATGCTACCGGTCACATAGGATTTCTTCCAGGAAGATGAACAAATCCATTCTAGAAACTTTCCATATGTGAATGACTAAAGCAGTGCAGAACATGGTGTGTTTTCTGAAAATAGC
This sequence comes from Dinomys branickii, assembly GCA_004027595.1. Lineage (NCBI taxonomy): Eukaryota > Metazoa > Chordata > Mammalia > Rodentia > Dinomyidae > Dinomys > Dinomys branickii. The sequence continues at coordinate 86,729 of PVLD010003065.1, forward strand.
ATGCTTAACTCCGAGACTAGGGGGAAAAGAACACTGCAGTGAGCCATAGTGTTGTGGTTTGAATCTGTTCCTCATTTTGTGTGTTGAAAATCTTATCCTGAAATTCATGTATTGATGGTATTTGCATGGGGCTTGGCAGATACTTAGGATTAGATGAGGTCACCAGGGCAGGACTTCCATGATAGGACTGGTGGCTCTGTAAAGACAGAGGTCTGAGTCGATACACATTTGCTCCATCTCACCACACCAGGCTTCTTACCAGGTTATGATATATTCAGAAGCCCTTCATCAGATGCCAACAAGATGCTAGCACCAATCTCTTGGACTCCCCAAATTCCAAAACCCTCTATTCTTTCTAAATTACCCACTCTGTGGAATTCGCTTTTGGCAACAGAAAATGGATTACTACATATACAGTATTTTATATTCTATAAATGGACAGAATGATCTAAACATGGCTAGAGACAGTTAAAACCCAACTAGGACTGATAAGAACATGCAAAGAAAATGTTGATTGTAGACATGATTGTTGTTTTCATTGTAAATCATTTCTGGTCTTGGAAATGTAGGCTTTCATGAAGAAAAATAAAAACTCAGGCAAAATGCCTCCACTTCAAGCCAAATTGCTGTGGTGTTTTGGTGTGTCAATGGAATTATGTTTTTTATAGCAGTGGGTTTTAGTCACATGCACTAGGTTAGATTGATTGCCCAATTTGGGGAAGAGAAAAAATTTTCCTCTGGGGTGTACTGGCAATTATTTTTCAGTTGTTTTTGCCCTGCCCTGGAGCATGAAGCCAATATCATTTTTAGGATCAGGTGAGTTTATCCAACATGATCAATTTCCTGCGATTGTCTGCTGTTGTCACTGGGGGGAGGGGAAAGCAGCCCTCCCCGATCACTTTGACACTAAAAGCTGTCATTTGAAAATTGACAAGGACATGAAACTCTGATCCCCTAATGACAGCTACGAAAAGATCAAGAGACTAATAAAGCCACAGAGAGTGGGGAGAGTCAAACTGGGTTACCCCTCGCTCATGCCTTTGCACTCCCTGTAACGAGGCCCAGCACTGGGTAACTGGTGTCAAGTCATAATGCATCAACCTCTGGAGAGCTCTGGCAGGGCCTCAAGAGCAATGCGACATGACAGATACAGAGGAGGATAATGAGTCATGTTCTCCCTGCTGCTGAATGTCCCCTGATAGGAACTGCAGGTGCCGAAGAAGGCCGTGTGTCACCCCTTAGTGGGGCCAGCAGGTGCCATGGCTACATCCAGACAGGGAGCCTTATGGAACCATTTTTCAATTTTCTGGGAAGTTGGCCAAATCCCATGGGTGGAACTGTGCCCTTGCTAATTCTAAGAGCATTTTATCTGTTGCCCGGAGTTCCCTCCTTGGTTCTATTGCTGTCTTCCAGACATTCCTGGTTGTTGGTACCTTTCTTTCTTCTTCCCAGTTTAACTCAAGCCAATAAGCACTTAATTTGATTTATTGTGAGCCTTCTAATTGTTTCACAGCTCCTACTATCAAACCTGGACAAGGCAAGATCCACATAGACAGCTGGAGTGGCCTTTACCAGCTTGAACTAGGAGCACCTAATCACTTGCTTAAAACCATCTGAAGCCTCCTATACTTCTTCACCTGTAAAAGCTACCTGACACTGTGTGTCCTTAGCACTTGAAACTCATGTCATTCTACTGTCCCATGACTCGGTATTCCCCTGCCATCTCTTTACTTCTGGTCCCAGAATATACCCAGCTGCATTTGCAATTCAGTGAAAGAAGGTTTGCTGTCATGAAAGCGCAGAGGTGACTTCTTCAGCTCTAGGGAGACTTCAAGGGTGTTGGTTAAGAGAATCATGCTCTGGCTTTGGGAAGATGGAGGTCGTTGGAACCTCTACCACTGCAAGTTTCTATGGTGGCTAATGCTTCATTGTAGTGGGGGAAATGAGGAAAAAGTAGGAAGAGGAGGAAGTCATTGGAGGCAGTAAGGTGCTTTATTATGGTTAAAAATTCTAACAATTTTAAACAGCGAATACTTGTATATGTTTATAGGGTAAAGTATGATGTTTTTATATATGTATATAATGTAGAAAGATGAAATTAAGCTAATTAATATATCCAGTACCTCATTTACTTATCTACTTTTGTGGTGAGAATATTTAAAACATCCTCTTTTAGCAATTTGGAAGAAGAAAATACATCATACAGTGGTCATTACACTGTGCAATAGAAGTCTAAAACTTATTCTGGAAGCTCCCTTCTAAGTCTCTTTGCTGTGAAGGGGAGCAGTGAAGTGGGGCAGTGGGGGTGTGTGTTCAAGGACAGTGTATCAGTCAGTTTTCTTGTTGCTGAGACATAATACTTAATATAGTTAAAGGAAGAGGTTTTTAACTTGGTTCATGGTTTCAAGAAACTCAGTCCATGGTGAGCTGGCTCCAAGGCCGAGTGGAGTGCTAGACTATAAAGAATGCTTAAATGCTGATGAGCTATTTCAGTGGTGAGCTTGGAGACTCATGTAGAGGTGTTATGATGATCAAACTCCTCCAGCAGACCAATGAGGGCAAGGAGAATTTATGTACAGTATTCAGTGCACTATCAGAGTATCAGGCCAGACAGCAAAGCAGGCTGACAGATTTCCTTAGGGAAGATGATGGACTGCCCCCTGAAAGGCTTTCTTTTGCCAAAAAGTCATGAGGCAATGTGAATAAATCTGAGAAGTGGGGCTGGGGTTGGGTGATGGATAAGAAAGGAACAGGCATGAAAGCACCTATCTGGAAGGTGAGGAAGGGAACCAAACAGAGGATACAGCAGGGTTTCCCAGCAGGCCTGAAGATGCACTGGGAACTTGTACCATGAATTTAATGAAGGAACATGAATGCATGTCTGTCCCTGGAATAGTGGGCGTGAGGAGCTCCACCATATTGGAAGGAGGCCAGGGCTGCCCAGTAGAGGAACTGAACTGGGTCTTGAATCGAGTGAGACCTGGGGCTGGAGTCCTAGCTCCGTTTCTCCTTAGATTTTGGATTTGGTGGGGGATGGGGGGATTTTTGCGACTCTTTTATGGCTTATACAGACTAATGAACTTCATTTTGGCCGACTTATACATGCAAATAACATACTTTTATCATTTTCATGGTGGAGAAAAATTTTAACCTTCAATATTAATTTCTTTACAAATGAAATGGAAATAATATCTAGCACTATTATTATGTCCATCCCAAAGCACTGACGCTAACCCTCATAAACTCGCTGCAGCCACAGGCTTTTCTTTAATGCGTTTTAACTGCTGTGCCTCTAGGGCACGGAGGGAAAGTTTGGAAAGTGCACCAAAGGACGGGTAGCGTGCCTCAGCCCTTTGTATGTTAGAGATCATGGACCTGACATGTTTTGGAGATGCACAGAAGAATTAGGTCTGTGTGATAGTTAAATGTTTTTGTCTGGTGTTGAAGACTAATAGTAAACAGTAAGTTCCTTTGAAAATAAAAAACAAGGCAGCATTTTACTACTCCCTCCACCACCCCCTCAAAAGACACATCTATGTGATTTCCTTCAGAGTTTCTGCCTGATTGAGCCCTCTCTATTCATACTCAACCTGACTTAATCTGATTCCCAGGAATGGACAAAGAGAATAAGGTAAATTTATGGATGAAAAACTTACGTATTTGAAAGCAAAAGAATTAAGTGTCTTAATTTGCAAAAAAAAAGTGAATTGAGTTGCTGCAGCAAAGCATTGTTGAACTGCCAGGCAAGTTAGGTATGACTCCTCAGCAATTTACAGTGAAGCTACTTCAGAAGAGACATATACATATGGTTATGCATATGCATACCCCGACTAATTAGCTTTGTTAACACTCACATACTCATCATCCAAATTCAACATGTACTCCTTCCACTTCTGTAGTGTTTTTCAGCAAATTTCACATTACATTATATTGAAACTATTTTTCTATGGCTTTCTAAAAGCTAAAAATTTTGAAATACCACACCCATCATGTCTTAAGAAACAAGAAATTCAGCAAGGATTGCTTGATAGGATTATCAAATATCCAATCAGTATTCACATTTCCATCTTATCATGTTCCTTTACAGTTCCATTTAGGTTGAGTTTGTACTGTTATTCTCAACCCAAAGTTTATAAAACAGCATTCTTAACTTGATCTCCTTGGTGTCCTGTCTTCTTTTATCGTTGTGTAGGAGAGAGGGATTCGTGGTGATATGGAAGTATTAAAATGCAGAAGGATGGAAAGGAATTGCATGAGCAAAACTTTACTGCTGGGCTTTGGGTGGCATGATCTGCTGATGTGGATACTTCATGGGATTAAAGATCCACTCTAGACTGAGACTTTGTGGTTTATGGGCTGTTAAAACAGCAGAGAGGGAAATACACTCTTGTCATAAAGGAAAAGTATTTTAAGAACATAGGAAGTTTTGCTGTAACTAACTCACACTTTGCATAATCTTAGCTTTTTGGATAATATAAAATCAAGTATTAATTTTAAAAAGGTGCTTCTGTGCTGAAGGCACCCTGTTTAGATTGGTTGATTTTATTTTGAATATCGATGCCATATACTCAGTACTTAGTCATTTTTAGGGAATATTTTAATTAGGGTCAAAAATATATGAGTGACATGTTAGCCAGGTCAAAATGAATACACTGAGGGTATTTCCACAGGAGAAAAATAAATTTTTGAGAACAATCTGCTTCTGATCTTAATTGATTCTATTTCTAGGGTTATTCAAAAAATATCGGACTCTCCCATCAGTTTTTATCAGACTTTGTGAATGCCTGGTGAGGCACTCGGCCTCTGTTAGCTATACGACTTGAATGGACAATTATACAGAAATTTAGAAACATGAGAACACTTCTGGAAAGAAAGATAAAAAGAAATTGCCTAGTTCAGGTAGCTTTTATCCTTTGCATTCTTTCTTGGCGGTGAGGACCCCAAACTACACATCAAGCCTCAACATCGTCTTTAGTACTCACACGAAGTCCTAGTCCAGTGCTCTCAGACCCGGCTGGAGAGCCTGGCACAGCTCCCCTAGAGTGTGTGTGGTCAACAGGTGGTGCACAGGCGCCCGAGTGTGCTCTTGATGGCCGGCGCTTGGCTGTAGCTTGGATAACTGCAACTCCCAGAATAGCGCAGGGTACGTGCCACGCAGTAAGCAGAAACGCAGAGGAACATGACAAACAGGTTCTCCGTGTGCTTTGTTCACTGCTCCCAAGTCTTCACTTTCATACCCTGTTTTCTCTAGGGCCCTATCTTACTTGGTTCTGCTACTTTCTTTTCTGGGAATGCGAGTTCTCTCCTTGAACTTCAGCTTGGTCTCCACGGCTCTGGGATGCTTGCTCCAACAGATACTTCCTCTGGTTTTTGATCAGAGTGTCATGCACTTCCGAGTTCTCCTTTTGCCCTTCTCTGTGACCCCTGGGCCAGTGTCTTGAATGTTGATGACCATCTGTAGATTTCCTGCCCGCCGGTCTGCACACCCGTCCTCACTCCTCTGACTGGGGCTCTGTCCCCTGTGGCTGCAGGACAATACAGCCCAGCCAGCCCTGGTCTGAGCTAAGATAGTAATGTGGAGAAGGCAGAAGAGTGAAGATCTTTCAAGGAACCTGACCTCCTTAAGTTCAGCTTTTCCTCTTTCTGACATGGCCATTACACAAACATGTCTGGGTGATAAGTTGAAAATTCTGATATACAGTTTGATTTGCTTGAGGTCAAGTAATAGAAATATGGAGACTGCCTGGCGGCACCACTTCTTGGCCGGATGACCTTTAGCAAGTTAGTTTGCTTTCCTGTATCTGCAAGTCCTCATCTGGAAAATGAAGATAACAGTAGTGTTCATCTCACTGACCTGCGGTGAAGGTTAAATGAGATAATCCCATAAGATGCTCACAATAATGTCTGCTGCACGGTGAGTGTTCGACGTCAGCTGTTGTCATCCTTCTTGTTAGGTGAATGGATTAGGTGATGGATTAGTTTTCCTGTAGCTATTTGGCATTCATTCAGAGAAGCTGAACGTCTCTAAAATACAAGCTTTTGGAGAATACAAAAGATCAGCAATGTTGATATTAAAATAAGGAAAGAACTGACGTTCGAGCAATGGATTTGGCAATGCAGAGATCATTTGTGACCTTCACAAGAGCAGTTTTGGTGGAATGAGAGGCACAAAAGCCTGATGAGAGCAGGACCAAAGAGAGAATGCACTAGAGCTTGCTGAGTTCTGTACAGGCAGAGAATATTCCAGCCAATGGGCATCTTGGCTTCCAGTAGCAATGCTTGTTCCTTTCAGTTGACCTTGTTCCTTGTGTCCCCATGGGGCCCAGTGCTAGATCATGTGTCTGGAAAAGTATCACTATGTTATCTTCCTGTCTCCCTCCCTCCCTCCCACCTTCCCTTCTTCCCTCCCACCTTCCTTCTTCCTTCCTTCTGCTGGCTAACTCCTCTTTCTCTGTTTGCCCATCCAGCAAATATCGCCTGCAATATTTCTTTCCATTCAGCACAAATCCATTCAGGTAGATGCCTGGAGATGTACCTCCCAGTGGTGCCAAGACATGTGCCATCTTTACAGAAAACAATTCTAAATTATTATGGCTTTTGCTCAGGGTTGTCTCAGTTAGTGACATATAATTTGATGCTTGCTGAGAAGCACTGAGTGTCTATCCAGGTTTCACTCTTATCTTGCCAATTTTTTCTAGTAGCATATGAGTCTTTCTCTAAGTTTTCATTCCATATCAGTCAGAAACATTCCTTCAAAAAAATGAAATGGATACTTCCTATTTCAGTCAGAGGGGTTTAATAGAGGAGATGGGATACAAAGGTGTTCACAGGTTGAAAAAGAAAGGAAGATGAATGAGAGGACGTTGAGGTATCTCAGATTACTAATGGCTGAATGCAGTTGCCACAGTAAGGCTGGAGTGCGGAGCAAAAGGGAAGAAATTGAGGTCCCCAGAGACTCAAGAGATAATAACACATAGGCTTCTGCTAGAAGTTCCATGAGGCCAAAAAACTGTATTTTGCTTCCTACTGGGTGCCACATGTTTGCCACATTGTCTCCCTCAACAGAGGTTAGATAAGTACCTATGAGAACTTTACTGGGGCATCCTAGGAAAACATATCCTCACTCATGTGAGGAAGGTATTGAAGGAAAAGATGGAGTCTCCCTTCTTGCTACTGTGCCGAGTCAGCGTAAAGCTTGGACCTTCTGCTGCCATTTTGCCACCATGATAAAAACTTTGGATTGCCAAGTTGATTGACTTGTAAGGGTAGAGTGAGAGATGGAAAGAACCAGAATCATTTCTTAGTGACATTTTTATGATGCTCAATTAAGCAAACCCCCTAACTTATCTTCCCCACTGGATGTTTCAATGCAAGAGAGGGCACACTTCCTTCTTTAAAACAATATCTGGACTGAAGAAATGACCTTGGTACTGCTCCTTTGATGACTTGGTTTTTGTTCAGGTTTAAGGGCAAGCAGTTAGTTTAGAAAATCATCCACTAGTGATTTAACCTTGGCTGATGCCTTACATAGGCAAACTTAAATCAGTCCTAATGTTTGACCAGGAATTGGAATTTCTCTTTAGGGGACCATATTGACTGGTTGAAGTCACGTATCCCAATAGTCCCATAACGGAGGCTAACATCTAGCACAATGTCCATTAAATATTAATTTTCCTTTCCTATACACAATCTTGGGTTCAGAGTGATCTCCAGACATTAGGAACTGGGGACCAATTTCCAGGAGAATTTATGTTATGAATTTCATTTTCTTTTTTAACCTCCCCCTCCTCCCAACCAAGGAGGCATTATTCCTGTATTTTTCAGGAGTTTTGTCTAGGAGGCCACCATTAAAGGCATGAGGACGTTTCAGTGAGTAAAATGCTTGGAATCTATTTGCTTGATTTATTAAACGTACACCCTAGCCTGGGGCCTTGGGGCATGCATACAAAATACTTCAATGAGATTCAAAACAGTAGCTAAAATTTCCTGTTAAGAAATTGAAATATCTAAAAAAACAAAAATGAAACAACCCCCAGAAGCTTTCCTTATATGAGATGCAGCAAAACCAGAAGAATAAGCCTTATGCCATTTCCTCAAGGTCAGCACGCTGCCAGGCTGGTAACCCAGGAATGGGAGGGGGCTGCCAAGGAAGGGTGGCCTCATGTGAGGTGAATATTTGTTCTGTGATTTACTGCAATGTAAAAGGTACTAACTGTTGCCTTCTTCAAGCCTCCTATCACAAATAAAAAGAAGACCTGAATTTTATTTTGACATCATTCATGAAACCTTTTCAAATAGAGTCCTTTGAGGTAGAAAAAGCACCCTAACAATCATACAACCCAGGCAATTAAGGAGACAAGTCTATTAGTTATTAATATTTTAGTTCTAATTTAATTAATAACACTGTATCAGTCCATTTTCTGTTACTGTAATGAAATTTCTAAAGGTGGGTACTTTTAAGAAAAGAGATTTATTTAACTCACTGTTTTGGAAGCTGAAAATCCAAGATTTGGGTCCCCACCAATTCGTTCTCTGGTGGGGGCTCCCTTGCCTGGCAGATGGAATCCAGGTAGGGACATGTGAAAGAAGCAAGACAGGAAGTTCCCACTCCCTGAAGATCACCTCCAAGTGGATCTCTCTACTGGAGAGGTTCTTAAAGTGCCATCACAAGGGGGAAGCTTCGCTGTCAGCACCAAGAGGGTCAGGGGACTCACTGGAAATGGCCATGTACTCAAGGTCCCACCCAGATCTACTCAAGGCAGAAACTGGATTCTGGCTTGGGAACCAACATGGCTCTACGGCATGGTCATTCAATCTCCCATTCCAAATCCTGTCCTCTGTCATGGAGTGAGGGTTACTACTGGGAGTTCTTATCTTCTGAAATTTCATACTATAAAAACAAACTACTTTCACATTACTCTCTTCCAACTAATCTTGCAAAGGCCCAACAGAGTTTCTTGGGTCTGTCATGAGGAGATTGACACTAGAAAATACTTGCCCAAATCCCAAGTTGCTCTTGATTTCTTGATTTTTTTTTTTTATTCACCAGAGTGAGCAACTATGCTATTCCAGGTCCTAAGAGCATCAGTACGAGTTGAAAAAGTCCCCACTTTCAAATAGCTCACAGTTTTGCCAGATTCATCAGATAACTAGTTACAATAGAATGTAGGAACTTTTATAATAAAGAGCAGCTTGGGATTTTGGCAAGTATTTTCCAGTGTCTTTATTGCCCTTCAGGTAAAAAAAAACCTAAGAGTGTGTAAGGGAAGAAATTTATGGGTGCTGGCAGCTGCGCTCCACACATACTAACTATATTTCTTAGAAGTCTAAATGTCATTTAAAAAACTAAGGTCAGGATCACCTTCAACTTGTAACACATCCGTGTTTGTTTTAATAAAAATAATGTTTTAAATTACTTAGATAAGTCACCCCCCTGATTGTATCCATCTTCAACTTGAGAAAAATTGTCACGCTGGGGAGTTTGGTCATGCTGACATGACTGTGTATATCCCCTCCCATCCTTCCAGGCGCCCACTCACCAGCAGAGTGATTGGGAGCCACAGCAGGCGAGGTGAGGGGGAGGTTAACAGGGAACAAGGAAGTGGGTGGTGGGACAGCAAGCTCTTTGGGAGTTGATGAAGCTGCCAAAGGGAATAGAAAGCCTCAAGAAGTGTTTACCCTGGAGAACGCTGGGCAGGCTGCCGTGTGGGGTGAGCGTCACTTACACATGATGGACAGAACCCAGCAAACCGTTCCTTCTTCCTCCTTTCATCTGGTGGAGGGGGCAGCGAGGTGAGAGCAGAGAATAAGCAACGAAAGGAGGAAACACGGGCCGAAGGATTATTTAAGAGAGCATCAAGCAGCTGTGAGGTCCAGGGTATTTTGGTTGTAGTCTTTGGAGAATGTTAGGGAGAGATCAAGAAGGAGAGACCAAGTTTTGATGCCTGGGACAATGGGAAATGACGGTAGCATTCTCAGGAAAGTGTGGGTGGTTGAAAATGATCAGAAAAAGATAGGTTTTTGTCAGGAATACTGAGTATCCAGGGCAGGACAAAGTTGCAATGGTTCAGCTTTCAGGAGTGATACAGGATGACCTCTCTGGCTGCCTGTGGGGCTCAGAGGAACTGGATAGTACCTGACCCAGTCACTACAGCAGGAGGCAGCTCTCCCTGGGCAGGCTCTGAATATTCCTGTTGTGTTTGTTTGTGGTACAGGGATCAAATCCAGGGTCTTGTGCATACTAAACATTCGCTTTACCACTTGGTTACCTTCCCAGCCCTCTCTTTACCTGTGAACATCACTTACCTTGTGATACCTTCATCCCAAAGGCAAGGACTTCTGTATATCCAAGAGAGATTTACATACTGTCATGAATTCAAGATTTCAGTTCTAATTTCTCTGTTCCAGAACACAAAGGAATGGCATTTACCTAAAAATTTATAATCAGCTATTTGGATGTTGCCTGAGACAGTACCTTTAAAAAAGATTTTAGAAAAACATTACAAGTATTGTTTTCAGAACAGACAATCATAATACCTTAATTTTTTTTCTCTGAAAATTTGGCACAAAGAATTTAGGTTTACCTGACATTTTAGATGTGACTTCTGAGAAGGTATCATTTTACCCCTGTAAAGGTAGCAAGGCAGATTAGCACAGGTAGGAAGTAAAAAGGAGTTGATCCAGTTCAGAAAGAAACCACAGTACAGGGAAGAATGAAAATTAAACAGAAATTTGCAACTCATTGTGTGACGTGTGCTGGCAGACGCAGCTCATGTTGTTAGATGTGATTCTAACACTGCTCTGTAGCTAGAACTGGTAAGAACTTAAAGTAGTTTATGGGCTATGAGACTTTCTGGCTCTATCTACAAAGCTGCCCTAAGGAATTATGCTTTTATGCCTTAACTGTTCCTTCCAAAGCTTAGTTTTCATTAAGAGTGGGTGACCTGAGAGGTCTTTGTCCACGTGCATTACGTAATCCCACTAGGAAAAAGCTTGGCCAGGTCTGGTGTATGAAATAGAAACTGTAGTAGAGTGACCTTTCTCCTAGGACATACTGGATGCTTCACTGGGCAAACATCCCTCCTTCCAAACTGGATTCAATTCTAAAGGCTTCTTCCTTTGCTAGGGGCCAGCAGACATGAGAGGTTGCAGAAGTGTGAAGAGATTTACCTTTTAATAAAATTATTATCTGGTATTTCTACAAGCTGGAAGCATACACACATTGCATGGTTAAATAGAGTTGTGCCAAAAAATAATAACCTAGTTATTGCCCTGGGGAGGTAATGTCATGAACGATGCAAATGAAGGAGAAAGCAAGAAGTAGCTTAGATTTTCAGTATCTTCCCCTTGGTTTGCTAGGTTTTGGTGGTTGTTTTCATGTTGGTTTAAGTAGGATAGGAGCAGCTCTTTAATTACCTGTATGTTTCCTGTCCCTGGGTGTCCAGTGTGTTACCTTACTTCCTTTTGTGAGAGGCATACAACAGGTATGATTGGATTTATGCAAAATTTATTTAAGCATGCTAACTTGAGGTACACTTATGATGCTTCAGGTTGATCAGCAATCCTGCCCATGAAAAATGAAAAGCCAAAAAAACAAAAATAAAAGTCTTACTCAAGGGACTGGTACTTCAGAGTAACATTTTGCTGGTAGAAATGACTAACATGAGTGCTTACTTGGAATTGATAGCATCTTCAGGTCCTTACTCAGAACTGACAGAATCTACACACCCAGGAACTAAAATTTTAGTCCCTTCAAGAGTCACTGAAAACAGACAAAACTAAGAGCTTGGGTGTAGTTGTTTATCTGTGGCTCATTAGTGAACTACATCCTCTCCTAAGCAGAAAGAAGACAAGCTGTCTTTAGTAGAGTAAAGGGTCAGAATGTTCTAAGCTAGAACCATTCATTTTTCTCATACGTGGACAATGCACCTTCTCAGTTAGAGGAAAAGCATGATTTCAGCTCTACCATGTTGATTTAAATTATTTTCTGTTACAGTATTATTCAACTTTATATAGACAATTCATATGTGTTGAAAAAGAGACATATTTCTAAAAATAACTCAGTGTAAGTTTGTTTACACGCCCATTAGATAACAATTTCTAATTGTGTTGTTGGAATCTTTGATGTTTTTTATTATTTTTTTTGTCTGCTCAATTTGTCAACCGCGGAGAGGTATATACATTAGTTTCCTAGAGCTCTGCTAACAAACACCCACATCTTTAGTGGCTTAACGCAAAAGAAACATACTGTCTCCAAGTTTCCGAGAGTAGAGGGTAGAGGGTGAAAGCAAGACTGCCTCTGTCTGTGAGTTCTAGAGGACACTCCTTTGTAGCCTTTCCAGTTCCTGGGCCCCAGGTGTTTCCTGGCTTATCAACTCCCATTGTACCCTCTCTCCTCACACAGCCTCTATATTTTCTTGTCTTGTATAAGAACTGCTGTCATTACATTTCAAGCCCACTGAGATAATCCATGATAAAACTATCTGAGGATCGTAATTTAATTAGATCTATAAAGGTTCCTTTTCCAAGATATAAAGAAACATGGGCAGGATTCGATGCATCAGCTGGTGAATATATTTTGAGGAGTCATCCTTCAACTCGCTATAGTGAGTGTATTCAGCTCTTCCATTATGCCTGATTTTTCAGTTTTCAGACCTCTAGCAATTTCTAGTTTTATATTTTTTGAGGGTGATGTTTTTAGTCACCCATAAGTTCAGGAGCTTCCTCCCTGGACAACTATTCCTTTTATCATTGTATAATGGGTTTCTATATTCCCCTCTAATATTTTTCTTGCTTTAAGATCTAGTTGGCTGGTCGGGTGTGGTGGTGCATGCCTGTAATCCCAGCACTTGGGAGGCTGAGGCAGGGGGATTGTTGTGAGTTCGAGACCAGTTACAAAGTGAGCTCAAGGCCAGCCTAAACTGCATTAGTGAGACCCTGTCACAGAAAGACAAGACAAAAAAAGATCTAGTTGCCTGATAAGAACATAATTTTTCAACTTTCTCTGGGTTAGTATTAATATATTGTATTATTTTCTATCATATTGTTTTAAAATATTGTGTTTAATTGTCTTTTAGAGGTTTGCTTTTGACAACAGCTTATAGTTGGACTAAAAACCTAAACACTTATTCAAACATGGAAAATATAACACAATGAGCCCCCACATATTCATTAGCCAGATTAATCAAGTATCAAGAATTTATCATGTTTGCTCCTTTTAACCCTTTAAAAATACAGTGGTGCCTCAGTTCAGGAAAATAGTTCATTCTACAATTCTGGAAACGATGGCGACATTCATATTCATGCAGAAAAGATAGACACGGTCATGTTGATCACTCAGTGAATGCAAAGTTTGCAGACAAAGTCAAAATTTTGCCAAATGCTTCTGTTTTTGAATCAAATTTTTCACAAAACAAAGTGTTTGTGAATCAAGGTTCACCTGTGTTCCTTTTCTTTTTCTTTTGTTCCCCTCGTGCATTTTGTATGTAATTCTAAATAATACGAATATTTTTATATAGCAGAATCCTTTATTATATCTGGCAAAGATATAATCCTTTGGATCATGTAACACTCAGTACATAATTTAATTCCTCCAGTTTTCTCCTGCTTTCTTACAGTTGGCAATTTGAACCAGGATATAAACAAGGTCCATGCAGTTAATTTGTTTGTTATATCTCCTTAATCTGTTTTAATAGAGATCAGTTCTCCTTTTCCAGTTTCTTCTTTCGTGGCAGGAACAAGGATGCATGTTCTTGACATGAGAAACAGAGCTCTACATGACTGGCAGAGATGCCTGGACTAGTCATGGCAAGAAGTAAGACAGGCTGTGGCTTGACCTGATACTGGGCAGGCTGAACACGCAGTGGACCCCAAGATAGGGTAGGCGGCTTACATTGCCTGACCTAGGAACCTACACAGGATCCTGTCTCTTCTCATTTTTCTTTTCTTTGTCCTTTTGTCTCCCCTGAAATACACAGGGGAGACCTTAAAGACGAGCAGAGCGTCTCAAATACATATGGATAGTTCAATGTTTGTCCCCCCAGATTTAAGTAAATGTTTTTTAAAAAAGGTTGATTTTCCTTAAAAAGAATATATAAGTGCCAAACATGGTTTCATAATAAGGAGAGATAGTAAACAAATGCTCCGTCTAACAATCTACAACCCTTCTCTGTGATAAGGTATTTTATACTAAAATAAAATTTAAATATACTTTTAGAGACAAAACTTCAATGGTTCTAACACAATAACGCCAACATAATTGTTGTGCCAAAATGTTGGTAGCTCTTGATTTTAAATTTCTCCTGTAAATCTTTATAATTTTTATCTAGAAAAACAGTCATGGTTACAATATAGCAGTTCCTAGGTCATTTGTTATATTTCAAAATGCTCTGTATCCAGATAAGATTATGATAGTGGTGTTGCTGGTATAGTGGTGAGCATAGTTGCCTTCCAAGATTATGATAGTTAACCTACAGCTTCCACTTCAGTATTGGTGTAACTGAGTTGTTGAACTCCTGGGGGTTCAACCACTGAGATTTACAGAAAAGATTATTGGGCTAAGAAAACAATCAATATCTTGGCTCTGGCCCTCTGAGGTCCACAAGGACTCAGGACATGAAAAGACCTCTCTACAAGATCCCACAACTCTGGAGAGTTACCTCGCCTTCTGAGCAGGGGGATTGCTAGGTTCCAGTGGACAAAAGTCAATGTACATTGTGCTAAAGGAGGGTCACCAGAGAAAAACATCTCTCATGCTTCTAAGGGAAGCCATATGGCTCAGCAAGATTGTGACTCATCCTGAAAGATACCATTGACTGAGCAGCCAGGATGCTCCCTACTTAGTGCCCCAAATAACCCCTGAAAAGCTGTAACTGACATTGATATATATATATAATATATATGTTATATACATAATATATGTAATATGTTATATATATATATATAATATGTTATATATATATTAACACAGGTCTCAATTTAACTTGATCTTAAACACCCAGCACAAAACTTTAAGCAACAAAATACATAAAAATTAATAGTAATTCAGTATTGATATGCAAGGAGAACTCCAATTACTACAGTGGTCCCCGCTAACACTCTCCAGGTACACCTGTAGCTTGTCATTTTTATGGTTCAGTGAAGCTAAAAAGCCACAGTGACATCTATAAAAGCTCAGCAAAAGCCTTTTAATTCCTTAGCTAAAATTGTCTATCCAAGACACAGAGCCCTCAGTTTTTTTATGGCTAAAACTAAAAACGTGTGCTTACAATAAAACTTGTTGTCTTTGGATAAATAACTCATGTCAAATAAAGAAATAGATCTTAAAACAAAAATCAGACACTCATAGATTTCCTTCTGACTGCCAAAAAAGGGGAGAGCAGGTCTATTCCTAAAGGAGGAATAGTGCCCTTATGTCAACCAGTCTAAAATAGTGAGTGATGTAGCACGTAGGAAGGAATCTCTGAAATCAGACTGCCTGTGTAGCATCTGAGCCCCACTCTATGGTAACTGTACAATGCCCAGCAAATTTTTAACTATAATGGCCCCTTTGTACCCAAGGGTGACCATTTCCAGGACCCCTGCTGATTCTAAAATCTGTAGGTGCTCAAGTCCCTTACATAAAATGGTATGGTATTAGCACATAACCTGTACACCTCCTCCTATATATTTTAAATCATCACTAGATTACTTATGATACCTAAGGCAATGTAAATGTTATGTAAAACATTGTTATACTATATTGTTTAGGCAACAATGACAAGAATAAATTTGTATATTTCATTACAGAGACAATTGTTGTTCAGACATTTTTTAATCTCCAGTTGGTCAATTCTGGGATGTGGACTGTGTGGATGCAAAGCTTTGAAGCTACGGATGGTGATGCAAACAGATTCACCGATGGACATGTCTCCTGGCTTCTCCTCAGGTCCCCTGTATAGACCTGACAGTAGTGGGCCCTGATGAGTGCCCCCTAAGTGGCCAGAAGCATCGTCAGTGAATGACATCCCTGGATCCATACCAGCGGGTACGTCACACTGTTGGGCAGGGAGACCAGGAGATAAAAGGACAAAGTACAAGGGCTTGAGCAAACTGAGGGGAAGGTAAGATGAGGCTCAAAGAGTTACAGTGAAAAGGACAAAGGCTAATGAAGTCTGCGGAGCGCAAGAAGCTTGGCAAGGAGCAATAAACGTACGGTTTTGCACATCCTCTGTTGCTCTGTCTGGCTTTTCACATGCGGGGCAAAGAACTGTGGACTGTATGAGCCTCTAGATTCAGGCACTTCCTTGGTGCCCTTCTTGCACCCCTGCTCTCCAGTGAGGGCTTTTCCTTATCCTTTCTAATAAACCACACCCGGTACTACTCCCCGCTGCCCGCTGTCTGTTGCATCACCTTTCATTGCTGTCAGGATGGAACCCTGAGGTAGACAGCCAGTTACTTCTCATTTGTAGCTTCCCTAGTGACTGTCTTTAAATCTTTAAAAATGATCATTTGTTCAGAATGAATCCCTAGTGCTCAAATTCTTCACCAAGTTTTTAAACACAAAGTTCTTAGAGTATATCCTTTCTGGTTACATGTTACCGATTCCTAATATTTCATACAATCAATTCTTGTTTAAATTTATATGCTTGCATACATTACTTTATTCATCACATCTTTCATATTTAGGGATTTTTGGTATTTAAGAGCTAATAAAATATGTGTTAATAATTCTTTCATTGGGCTGGAGGTACAGCTCAGTGGGCTAAGTGCTTGCCGCTGAGCACTAGGGCCCTGAGTTCGATCCCCGGTCCCGGAAAAAAAGAAAAAATAATTCTTTCATTGAGGGATTATGAATAGTAAACTTTTGAAAAATATTTGTTTAAAAATTTTTTTTATTCTGATACCCTCAGTACTAAATGATAGCTTAGGTGGGTATAGAATTCTTGATATATGTTTTTAGTGCTTTGAAAAAATTATTTCACTGTCTTTTGGCCTCTGATTTATAGTTGAGAAAAATCATTTGCCAGTCTAATTTTCCTTCTAGGTTCATCCAGTTTTGTACTCCAGTTATTTTTAAGATAGTTTTATTTCTGCTTTTACAATTATATACCAAAGGGTATTTTTATTTCATATATTATACTTAAAATTCATAACTTCCTTAATTTGAGAATGCATGCTTTGATTAATTTGTGAGAAATATTCATCTATCATCTTTTCAAATATTGCTTGCTTGAATCTTCTTCTGAATTCTCAATAGATTATTTTAAACGTTATTTTCTTATGAATAAATCTTCATTTTCCTTACACATCTTTAAAAATTTCTGTATATGTGGGATCTTTATTCTGGCTAACTTAGTCATGTAATTCACATTACTCTTTCTTTAATTCATCGAGTTTGTGATTTCAATGCTTATATTTTACCTTAAAATTTTTATTTAGTTATTTTTCAAATCTATATTTTTCTCATATATATTCTTTTGTTCATTTCATCCTTTTCATCTCTTTAATCAGTTCAAACATTTTTCTATTTTTATTTTCAGATTGTTATTTTACTCTCACTAGTTCTAGGGCATTGGATTGTTCTATTGTGTCTGCTGATTTTCTCCTGTAGTCTTTTATTGTGAGTTCATTTATTATGTAGAATTTCCATTTTAAAGTGGGAATTCTGTGTAACAGCAGGGTGGCAACACTCTTCCAGAGTGGATTTGCATCTCTTCCCCAAGGTCCCCAAGTGATAAGCAGGTATTTGCTAATTTGTTGGCTTGGAATTTCTGTTTTTGTAAATAATAGCATTCAGATTTCAAGCCCATTAGAGGCTCAGTCCAAGACTGTTGATTTTTCTCAACAAATGTTCCCTACACAGAGTCAGGCTATTCTCTGTCAGGTGCCCGAGCCACAGTTTTTCTGTCTACTTCTCCAGAGTTTCTAGTCACTTTAAAACCTGACTTTACCTGTGTGTTACATTTCAATCTGCCATATCTTGTGACTGCATTCATTATACAATCCAAGCCTTCAGTCTTCGCTTCCTTCAGCCAGACCTCCCACCTCGGCCAGTGATTACTTTTTAGCATGAATTTTGTTAAAATTCAAGCTTCCCTTTCTTTTTTATTTCTAGTATCAACAATCTCTTCCCTTCTTCCTCCTTCTTTCAACTATTTAACTTTCTTGCAGTATTTCTAGGTGAGCATAGGCAAAGGATTTGTTTTAATCTATCATTTTCTAGTACTATTGAAATATAAAAATATTTTAAAACCCATTCATTTAAGTTGTGCACAAGTCTGTCTCTTGGTGTGTTTACACCAAGTACTCCCTTTTCTTAATCTAACGAGTGGGCAATGCAGCACTGGGTATGCCACATAGCAGCTCAATTCTAAATGTGAGTGGAGATGTTGAGGTTATAGAAAAGCATCCTGTTTCTGTACTGTTATCCAGGTAACACCCAACAAACTGGAGTCTAAGGGAAGAGTTGTAGTCTGAGTCATAAGTCTGTTTTCTGACAATTTCTTCTTGCTAGGGGGAGATAAGTCTTTGTTCAACTGACTATATGTGGCACACCCACACTGGGCAAGGCAACCTGTTTTACTCAATGTCTGCTAATTTAAATGTTAATCTAATCCACAAAAACCTTCATAGAACCATCCACAATAGTATTTGACCAAATATATTGAGTATAGCCCAGCCAACTGACATATCAAAGTAGCCATCACACTGACATTATGGTTTTTGTCTATTACTTGGTTAACCATGTGTTTTTTTCTGTCTTTCTCTTAGGTTGTGACCACCTTCAGGGTAGACACAGTCTAGCATGGCTCCTGGAATTTACTACAGTCTGGACGTGTTTATTTAATGAATTAATTATAAAAGGACAAGCAGGAGGGAAACTAAAATTCCATTTTAGACATTTGACACCAAAAGGGAGCAAGTTTCTTGAGTTTTTAAAGAAATTGTTTATAATATTTGTGGTTATAAAGCATACACCTTGTTATGGTTGACACATTGTGTCAACTTGGGAAGTCTAGAGGTCTGGCTAAGTGACTCAGCAGGGAGTGCTTACTTTGTATTTACCCTGAGCCTGCGCAAGAGGAAAGCATTCAGATGGTGTGGGTGTACAAGACCACCACCACGCCCCTAGGGTGGGTAGGCTGCATAAAAAAAATAAAAAAGGACCGGCTGCTGGTTATTCAAAAGAGCTCCACTCTTTGCCTTCAGCTGGGTTGTCTCCTGTCTTCTGGCGCAGTCTGTTTGGCTTCCTCCTGAGACTCCTCAGCATTCTGGTGTTGGCTCGCCAGCCTTCATCATAGATTCTTCAGCTTTCCGTCACAAACCCATCAGCCTCCTAAAACAGACTTACACAAACACTACAGTGTATCGAAGTCTGGGTTAAAAAACCCTAAGTTATTGCAGGCTGATCAGGCCTGCAATCTCGAGTGGACGGATGAAGGTGTAAACAAAAAATGACACAATGGAATACGATTTCAGGGCTTCCAGGAGGGACTAATTCCTTTCCAGCTTCTATATTCTCAGAATCAGCCAAAGACTTTTCTGGTTCTCCCATTTTTATTAGGTTTTTTTAAATAAGGAGGGGGAATACTGAAGAAAATGCAGAAATCTGAGCAGGAATCTGGGCAGGACTCCTCCAAGTATTATTATGTTAATTTAGGAGCGCTATATGTTATCTCTAGGGAGGCCTTCACAGGGCTCCAAGCCATAGTTTCCTTAAAGTTAATGGAAGTAGGAACCAGACATCCATACCTGTGGTCACCTTGTCCTTGAGGCGGCACAGTGTCACAGACCAATACAGGCCTCAGCAATGACCAGCGACTCCTAGAGGTTCATTTACTATGAATCAACTGCCCATCTGCAGACAAGGTGTCTAACCCTGGGACTACTCCCAAGTAAATATGAAAAGCCAGTTGGTTAATATTAAATCTTGCTCCAAGACACATTGTAGTGGTCCCCAACAGCAGTGAGCTCTAGGTCTGATGCTAGGCTCTTCAGTCTTCAGCGTTCATACACCCTCTGCATGCTTCCTCATCCAACTCTGTGGGCTGACCTTTGCAAGCCAAACTTACAATTTCTTATACATTTATATGTCTCGTGTTATATCTGTTTCTCTAGTAAACCCTGACTGATGCACACCTGCTTCGAATTAGAGATTTACAATGAGGCACCACATAGCAGGCACCTTACTCACTGCCATCACTGCTTCTCACTGACTGTGATGTCAGCACACTCTTACCTCTCCCTCCTGGAGAAAGGATAGAACATGAGTTTTTGTGGTGCTAGTTTTGAAACACTAACATAATTTCAGGTTTAAATTTAAGAGTTTTTTGCAGGGGAAGTCAAGGAAATTGTAATGGGGTGTAGGACTCTTGAATGTTCCTCTCCACCATAGGTAACTTTTAGCTACATGCATGGCAGACTGAGTTGTTCCAAAGAAATCATGTGTAGTTCTTTCAGTTTCTGTGCCTGTGATCTCTCTCTCTCTACCTCTCCCCCTCCCTCTCTTCCCTCCCTCCCTCCCTCTCTTCTTCCTTTCCTCCCTTCCTTTCTATTTAGTTTTTGAGGTGGACTTTGTCTAGTTGTCCAGGCTAGCTTCAAACTCCTGGACTCAAGTGTTCCTCTTGCTTCAGCCTCTTGGGTAGCTGGAACTAGAAGGTGTGTCACTGTGCCCATGTGGTCCCTTGTAGGGATAGTCCCATATTTAGCTGTTGAATTATGGGATGAATTATGTTTCCTCAAATTCATATGCCCAAGACATAACTCCATGTACCCGGAATGTGACTCTACTCTATTTGGAGATAGGGTCACTAGAGAAGTAATTAAGTTACAGTGAGGACAGGTGGGCCTTGACCCATTGTAATTTATGCCCTTATAAGAATACAAGATTAAGACACAGACTTACACACAGAGGGAAGACAGTGGGAAGGCACCAGAAGCACATGGCCATCTACAAACCGAGGAAAAGAGACTTCAGAAGAAACTAACTCTACTCACACCTTGACCCGGGACAGCTTCCAAAAACATGAGAAAATAAATTTTAACTGTGCAAGCACCCAGGCTGTTGTTGTCATGACAACCCTAGGCAGAGAAATACAACCAGGTTTCTCCATGTGAACTTGTTCCTATCACAATCATATTCTGCACTGTTTTCATGCCTTTTATGGTCCACAAGCTCTTATCTGGCTTCCTTGGGCAGCACTCTTCTAAAACCCACTCTGTGGAGAGGAACATGAAACATTGAAAGAACTCTTACATTCAGATGATCCTTGGCTTTGAAACTTTCCTTAGCAGCACAGATAGCTATAGGGATTATGATGAATTTAGGAAAGACCTGACAGTAATCTACATTCAGCTAGCAAAAAACCACACAAGACATAGGGAGTGTCCTGCTGTGTTGCTTGATCGTTCTGATGTGGGGAAGGAGGCCCTCGAACACCAGTTCGAGGTCCGGATCTGGAGATGACCCAATAGCTGGGCTTTCCATCTGTAGATTATGCCCCAACACTTGCACTTTCTTGCAGAAAAAAATTGTTCAGGCAGGTCAATGCAATTTCCTTACCACTGCTGGAAAGCTAAAAGAAAATGGCCCACTGGGGCAATATTTTTGACAGCCTACCAAGTTTAATACTTTTTTATTATTGTTGGTAGTTTAATGTGAATCACAACTGTTTCACTTTCTTCTTCCTCAATTAACTTGATCTTGTATTTTAGAACACATGTGAAAGTGTATGATCATGTGTTTTATGAAAGTATAATTTTGCCTTCTTTCCTTACTTAAATACCGAAAAAAAAATCTGAAAGTAACTTCCCTTTTTTCATCAAATGTTAAGATACAATCCACATCATAGACGGTTAAAAAATGAAGTTTGCGTAAGGGGTATTATAGGTTCAGCCCTGAAATTCTTATATATAGACAAAAGTCTATTTTTTGCCGTTTTAAACAACTTCCTTCATTTCTCTTGAACTTCAGTGAAAATGTATCTCTTCGGATCCTTAATCAAACAGCTTAATCTTCTCTTGCCTACAATTTTCAATTATACTAGGTTTGAAAGGTCTGAGGACGTTGTCTGTATTAAAGACACTGCAAACAGCCTAGCATTATTATAAGCTGTGCAGACTCAAATCCCATATGAAGTCTAGATCTCAATTTATCATAACCTCTGGGCATGTCTACATTTTCTATAAACAAATTGGAATTATTTCCTCTTTTGATCTGGATATACTGAAAAAAATCTCTCATTTTGGGATAAAAGGCACCTTTCTTTCTTTCTTTCTATCTGTCTTTCTGTCTGTCTTTCTTTCTTTCTCTTCTACCACACAGGATTGCATAAGTTTTCTATCTCTTACTCCTTAGCTGACTCAAGGGCTATAAAGCTGTAACCCCAGGTCTTTTTGCAACATAATTTCTATATACATCTCTTATGGCTGAAAGAACTGACAGAAACAGAGATGGAGAAATAGTGTTATTCAGGGGACTTCTCATGTGGATTAGTAAACATATCACCTTTAGCTTTTCCTCTTCCGTCTCTGTGGCCCGCCAAGCACTGCCTGGGCTGAGGGTTGCTGGATGAAGCACATGCTGGTGGGAGCTTTGTAAGCATTTCTCTTCCCTTTCCCTGGTTCCAAAGCTTGTTTATGTTTCATTATCTTTTTCATCCAAGGTGAACATGAGCTATTAGGCAGTTCTCATAAAACAATTGCTTGGCTGATATACAGGAATTTTCTCACATTCTTGCAGGACTGTTTTTTGCCATGCAAAGCACAAGAATTTGCTGTTCGATAAACTTTCATCTCTTCTCCTTGTACAGTAAAGAAAGGATTCTTGGGTATCTATGCAAGGTTTTGTCACACTGAAAAAGAGACTCTGTGGAGGTGATACCCCCAAAGGAGCAGCTTTGACACAAAAAAGGACAAAATGCTTTTTATGTTTCTTGGGTTTATAACAAGGTATCCTTTCAATCAGAGACTGGATCCGTGTACACTGTAAATGCAAAAACTGAAATGAACAAAAGGCAAACCATTTTTACTTAACAGAATTCTCTGCACAGGTCAAGGAAATGCCAAACTTAACAGATGTCTTAGACTGTGCCCTGCAGGTCAATAAATTAAAGTTTTGTTGAACCAGGAAGAGGAAGGAATTTCAGAACTTCAGGTCCCCAAATGGAAATGCCCCTTAGGACAAGTCTAAACTAGGGAAATAGCACTGGAGTCCTTCCAAGTCAGTTGGCCCAGTCTCCTGTAACTCATTTCTGGGCCCCCGGAAGCTGTTTGTTTAACTCTGCCTTCTACAATGCTACAGTGTCAAAGGGAGTTAATCATTAGCAAGTGTGAATAATGTCAGTGTAACACAGCAGGCTTGCAGTTCTCTGTGTTTTGACACAATTTAAAACATTTGCCAGAATGAAAAAAAGGTCACAGTGTGAAAATAGCATGGAATTTGGGGAGCAGTTAATTCACTTTCTAAAGTGAAGTTTCAAATCACCACTGTTGTATTTTCCTGGAGGAGGGGATTTGGGGGTACCTACCCTCAGGTGATGTGGTGTTGCCAACCTCACTGGGCCCTTCTGATCCAGCTGAAAGCAGCTCGTCCCCAGAGACACGGTCTTTGGAGAATGATCTGGCAGTTTAGGGGCAGGGTCCTCAAGCTCCACATTCTTCTCCACCGTCACAGTTTCTAAGCATTCTTGTGGAAACTATGGATCCACGTGGGACTCAGAACTTCGTGGACCTCTTGCTTGTCCCCTGGGCTGGGGATCCTAATGAGTACAATGCCTCTCCTTAGGGCAGAACCACAAGTCCTGGGTCCTTTCAGGGAGCAGGGTTACATGGCTTTTCTTGGGCTTATCTGAGTTCTGATTGAAAAGAGTGTGATCATACTAAAGCATGATCAAGAATTCTAGGCGCCTTCCCCATGGCTTTCCAGTTAGAGAAAGCTGGGCTTGCGGTGGGCCCCAGCCGTATCCCCGTAATAGCACCTGTGTCCAGAACCTGCAACATCCCTGAAAAAATGGTTGAGTTCTTCCATGATGGTGTAGAAACAAGCTTCGTTTTTTTCCCCTGGGACTGGGACTCCCCCTCAAACATGCTTTTCTTGCTTTTCTTCATTTAACGTGCCACTCATTCACCTCCAGAGTTAGGACACATTGAGCAGACACCAAATCTTATGCCCTCAGGTCTCCCTTCGTCTCTCTAATCTCTCTTTCAGAGCTTAGTTTGGTCCTTTTAATTTCTTTCCTGGGTTCCTTTTAGTCAGCCTTCCTGACCCTGGAATTCAGGCAGATGTTCCCTGAGTCACTGCTTTACAATGCAGAATTGATCTGAATACTCCTTGCCTAGCCAGCATGCCTGTTTTGATGGATTAGTTTTCTTCCTAACCAGGGCTTTGCCTTCCATCCCATTACCAGTTCTTTTGTTTCCCACAGTCTCATATCATATCATACACTGGAGTTTTATATGTCACAGACTCGTGGTGGTGAACCTTTTAGAGCTTGCATGCCTATTGAGTCGTGCGTGACACAGTTTCGCCATCACGGTCACAGACTTTCAGATTTCTTACCTTCTTCAAGCTGTTTCCTCTACCTGGAATACCCTTTGCTCATGCCCAGTTTGAAGAATCCATTTGGCTTCCTTAGAAAGCAATTTGCTTACTCCTATTCTCCTATATTGTCTCCAATATCCCTACCACTTTCGACTAAATACTCTCTGTACTTACCTAAGTCCCTGTTTGTTGTATGTTAATGTAGAAGGCCTGTTTCTTGGTGTCTGTCTCTTTCCTACAATATACAGGTCTGGAAGCAGAGTCCATTTTATTCACTTTTGCCTCACCTCCACCCCCCAAAACTGAGTAGAGTAGAAGTTTGTTGAAGTGCCCAGAGTTGTAGGTAATTGTTAGACCCTGTGTCTGAGCAGTAGTTTGAATAGTTTGGCTCAATAATCTTGACTCAGAATGTCTCTCTTGGTAAGGTGTGAGAGGAAATAACCCTGACTTGGTGTTCTGCATCCTGCTGCACTCTGCAGTACCTGGTGATCTTTGAAGGAAGCTGTCTCAGTAGGAGAGCAAAAAGTCTAGGAGCCTTCTCAGCAGAACATCCTGGGACTCTCCATTGGATTCTGACAGACGTGGTCCAGGGCGCGAAAGGGCATCAGTTAAATATAGTATCTTATGGGATGCCAATTCTCATGGCATTTTATATCCACGGTTTTACCTGAGCCCCACTTATTAAGGATAATAGTTATACATGGTCTTTACTGGTGTCATGTCTTTCTGATATGCTTTGCAAGTTCTTTCTCTTTCTGTCCCTCAAAGATTTTCTAAGTCTTCAAATGCAGGGACCAAATGCAGTTAGAGAATTGGGGCATGCATGGGGGAAACTC
Organism: Dinomys branickii; assembly: GCA_004027595.1. Classification (NCBI taxonomy): domain Eukaryota; kingdom Metazoa; phylum Chordata; class Mammalia; order Rodentia; family Dinomyidae; genus Dinomys; species Dinomys branickii. Next base: position 112,085 of record PVLD010003065.1, read on the forward strand.
TCAAGTCTCACCACACAGTAGAGTTTACCTAGGAGGCAAAAATCCTGATAGTTTGGCTTGGACACTAGAGTTTAAAGAACATAGCGACTTTTCTACTTTTATTTGGATGGCATTATTGCTCCTTGAGGTGAAGGGAATTTGGCCTTAAAGATTGTTAGGAGGGTAGGAAAACAAAAAAGTGAAGAAATTGAGAGAGAAAAAGTGTATATGACACTTGGTGGAACATTCACAATAACACACTTAGGTTCCATTTGGTGGCACTAAAATAAGTCATGAGAAATTGCTTTCCCTTTGTAATTCTTGGCTTTTGACTCTTATACATGATTGCGGTGTGTCCTTTTTTCGATAGGAAATTAACAATGGTTAATTACATATTGTTGTTATATTACATCTTTAGTGAAGTTGCTCAGATTACCAGATGTAAGAATGCAAGATGGATCAAACCATTAAAGAGAATAAAAAATAAGAAAAAACATCAGAAACAATACAGAGCTTCACTAAACAAGCTGGTAGAAATTCAACAATGGTTGTTACATTGCACACTGTTGTGTTGTCTTCAAATAGATCTCAGCTACCAAAAGAAAACAGGACATTCTTCTATTTTCTGAGGCATTAGGGATTTGACATACTATAAATGCTTCTTTTCATCTGGCTTTGTTCCCTGTTCTGCCCCACTGTATTTACCCCTTTAAAACATGGACCGAATGAAACGTCCCCCCCCTTTACATTGTGAGTATCAGGTATTATGCCTAGGAGTGAAAAACCGACTAACACATGTTCTTTTCAGTGGCTAAGTTTGTTGTAATTTATTACCCAGCAGCAGACAATTAACACAATTACAAGGTCGGTATCATTGTGCTGTCATATACAATCCTTTTATTGTTACAGACATTTGAGTCTGTCTAATAAGAAACATTAAGTTTTGGAGGAGAGAGAGATGTTGTCTTTCATGCCTTGCCATCTCCGCCAAAGTATTTAGTGAGGGGCAGTGCATACAACCAATGACTGTTAAGTATTTATTGAATGAATGAACAAAAGTGTGTTTGTTTTGATATTTTCACAAAGTGAGCTGGATTTATACCTGCTGGTATTTGGCATCTCTGGTTCTTCTCTGTGTATAGTGAAAAGATTCATATGTATTTCTTCTTGGTTAACAAAGGAAAATTATTTCTACAAAACTTACTTATTTTTTCCTAGGAATTTGGAAAGTGGGTGGGGCTGCTTTTTGTAGGCTTAGTGAATAACCAGGATTAGAAATATAGCCAGGCTTAAAATATATGGATTCCAAATTCTGATCATTTTCTGATTACCTTTGGTCACATTTTTCATACTGCTCACCAATAAGATCCATTTGTAGTATGTCACATCACTAACTCCTTAAAGAGTGGAAGAATGTTGTTTTCTTCTGGTTGCTGAAATCTATGTCAAGAATGATGTTAATAATCACTAATAAGTAAAACCTAGTCAACAAGGGAAAAAGTTATGAAAATGTAAACAAAAAGCAATAAGATGTCTTATTCCTACTCGTTTTCTTTTTTCTGACCCTTTCAGCTCTTTGGCACATCATTCTTTTCTTTTTGTTTGTTTCATTATTTTCTTTTTTTTTTTTTTTTTTTTTTTTTTTTTTTTTTTTTTTTTTTTTTTTTTTTTTTTTTTTGCGGTACTGGGGATTGAACTCAGGACCCTGCGCTTGCTAGGCAGGTGCTTATTCCACTGAGCTATATCCCCAGCCCCTGTTTCATTATTTTCTGAAATGGGGTCTCACTCCATTGCCCAGGCTGGCTTAAAACTTGTGATCCTCCTGCCTCAGCCTTCAGAGTTAGCTGGGATTACAGGCATGTGCCACGCACATCTCTTTCAGAAGCAGAGACAACAACTGTGTGGGGAGCGCAAGGAAGGCTGCATTAAAGCCATCTTTCCCCCTTTTCTCTATGGGAAGTAATCTTTATCTTTATTTTCCCTGCTGTTGTAGCACAAGAGGTTCTACAAAGACACCACTGATTTCCCTGACTGGCTTACCCACCCCTTCCTCACTGCACTTAATATTCCTAGATCTGTACTTTTAAGAATCTGTCTTATGCTGTAGCTCAGGCAGAAAGACATTTTTTCCCTTGGTCACCTCGATGGGTCACTCACGGGTTTCACCTAGAGCCTAATGAGTAAGTGATCACTCTGTCTGCCTCTGCGGGTCCAACCGGGGCAGGCAGGAGACTCCGTGTGAACCCTGCATGGTGGGAGAAAACCCATCAAGACCAACTAGGTAGTGATGGCCTCCAGGTGTAGCCAGGGACTCTGATTAAACCTGGACTGCTCAAGACATACCATGCTGAAGGCTGGCTCCCAGCCACATTCTTTCTTGCTGGGTGGCAGGGGGTAAAGTTGATGGAGGCATTTTTCCTTCATGGAAGTATTTCTGGATCTTAACTGTATCCTGCCTGTAAGGAGGCTAGCAGAACTATATAGGAAAGCCAGCAACCAAGTTTCAGCAGGCCAGTTCGCAAATCTTTTTCCTTTGCCAGAACCCATGGATTGGAGGAGCCTATGCTTAGGTAATACTGTCAGCCACTAGTGGTTTCTGGAAATTGTTAATGAGAGGATCATTATCTACCTGGAGGACGTTTAAAGAGGATTTGCACTGTTTAAATAATGTTTGCTATCAGTGACTTGGTTGTGATTATTCATGGTACATTGATCACTTTTGTTGACTTTGTGAAGCAGAATGAGCATAGCAAAGGCATCCAACAAAACTGAATATGAATCCAGAAATACTGGACAGTAAGTAAATCCTACAAGAGAAACCCTAGTAAAGGTAAATAAAGGTTCTACACTTAGAGTTCAAACACACACACACACACACACACACACACACACACACACACACGCAGAGTCTGAATTTGTTCCTGTCTCTGAGACACAGAAGGGTTGGTGCTGAAGCCTCGATTTTAGTGTAGTATCCAGCTGTGGACATGGATGTGTGGAAGGCAGGGTGATGCTCTCTAGAGAGGCTGAACCCAAGGCTGGCCGGGTCACTTAACAGTATTCAGAGAGGTTAGAGGAGCAGGGAGCCTCTGGCTACACAACAAACCAGATAGGGATCTGCAGACTTCGAGATCTTGGAGAGGGTGGGGAGCAGGTTGCAGGCAGAGCCTGGGGCGGTTCCTGTGCTGATGGCTGCCCTGCTGTGTGTTCTCTGCTGCCAGAGCCTTAGGCTAGGGAGGGAGGGAGAGGTTAAAGGCCTGGCCAGGTGTGGACAAACATAAATACAGCGAGAGGGAGGCAGGTCTAGGAGAAGCATTAAAGAAAAGAGAAGTCTCAGGGATTTGAGTAGAAGGCATAATGTGAGTTCACATCAGAACGTGTTTGCCAAAATAAACGTTTGATGTCAGGCTGCACTGATAGATGTCAGTAGTACTCACAGTGAGTCTTGGGTCTGATATCACCAGGGTACAGAATCCAGTACCTGGCACCACACTTACGGGTTACTGATATGCCAAGTGAGGCTTCATTTATTCTTTATTTATCAAATATTTGCTGAACATCTTATTCAGTGTCAGATATTTTCCCAGACACTGGGGACTTAGCCACAAACAAGATAGCAGGCTCCCCATCCCAATAAGCTTGTGTTCCAGTTGGGGGGAGGACAGGAAGTTATGTCCTAGCGCACAAATTAAAAACATAATTTTATATAGGAACAAGTCCTATGGATAATGAGGTAGGATGATGTGCTAGAAAGTGACTTACTGGTGGGAGTGGGTGGGGATGATTTACCTATTTAGGGGAATCACAGAAAGTCTCTTTGAAGAGCTGGGACCTGAAGGATGAGTAAGAAGCAAACATAGAAAGATCCAGGAAGAAGGAACAACAGCCCCAGGGTAGAGAGAAATATAGAGAAGAGAAAGAAGACCAGTGTGCCTGCGAGACCAGTGTTGTCTTCGCATTTGTTACTCAGTTATACAAATAAATGCACGTGTGGTTAATCAAAGAGTTTTCTCCTCCCTCATCTCTGTTGTTCTCCCACCCAATCAGTTGTCTTCCCTCTGATAGTAACTGTACTTTTTGGTTTTATTCATTCTCTCGGGCTCTCACATTGGGAAGACACATGGCTGCTTCAAATTATGCTGCAGCAAACATGGGTGCACACAAATTACTATGGCACTAGTTGGAAAAGCACCCAATCTCAATGACGATATATAGGCAGGGACCCAGGCACATTATGATCAGCACCCCACTGACAAGCCCTCGAGGCCCTCAGGGGTGCGGTGGGGTCCTCGGGGTTGCCCATGCTTACGGCCTGGCTCCACCCGCATGCTGAAGATTCATTCTTAAGCTTGCTCTCATAGTTGATAATTGTCATGTGGGAGCCCAGCTGTGGAGTGTCATTTCTTCTCCCACTGAGCGTCTCCATCGGACTGCTTCTGCTTCCACATAGCATGGTGGCTCAATTCCAAGAAACTGCTGGTTATTCTCATGTCTGGGCCCAGAAGTGAATGGAGTCACTGCTGCTCTGTGCCATTGGTTGAGTAGTCAGGAGCTTACCTAGATTAAAAGAAAAGGAGCCCAAGAGTGGTCATAAACCCAACTCTTCATGAGAATGCACAAATAAATAGGCATTGTGGCCATCTTTGATTTAATAACTGCTATTTCTTAAATTTCTATCATTAAGTCTCCTGCCCTTAAAGGGCATTTTGCTCATAAATTTTTCCTATAATGAGGCTGTAGTGACATTGGTTTATAGCAGATGTTGGATTAGCTATGAGTTTACGATCTGGCTGGTTTGTGTGGATTATTAATGAACATATTATCATGTTTCTCCCTCAATTTTATATTATCTCAGAAAGTTTTTTTTTTTTTTTTTTTTGTACTGGGAATTGAACTCATGACCCCAGGCTTGCCAGGCAAGCGCTTATGGCACTGAGCTCTATCTCCAGCCTAATTACATATTTTCTTTCAAAATCCTAATTATTAAATAACTAAGGATAAAAAAGTGAGATACTGAATATAAATCCTTATGTAAAATTAAATCTGAATTCTGTATATTTAGAACTTATAAGATCAACAGGTCTTTCATGAAACTCTGTTCTGTGATCAGGTTCCTAATCTCATGGAGTTTTTTACATACTGTAACGTATCACAGTCTCACCCAGTGTCACATCCAGAGCCCTTTAAAGTGTGTTATTTGACTGTCAGTGATTGCTACAGACATAATAATAAGCGTGCTTAGTTTACTTTGCTGTCAGCTGAGGAGCTGTTGAATTGGCTGTCTTTCCCAGCCTCAGCCCAGCTGGCCTCCCCCTGCCAGGGGGTGGGTGGAATTCCACTCAGTCCCTTGTTTTCCTTGGATCACTGATTAGGTAATTAACTGTTCTGGGATTCAGTTTCTACAACAATAGAAGAGAGATGATAGTAACTGGAAAGTTGTTTTGCAACTTAATAAACTACCTAAGTGAATCACTGTGCATACATTAAACGCTCAATGGAAGGTAGTTTCCTTTCTCTATGCCAAGCTGTGGCCAATTTCTAGCTTTCTTGTCGTAAGGCAAAGCCATCAAGAGAACAATATAGCACATGGCCGCCTATTCTCTCTTCCCTCTTTTCCAGCCATTCATGAAGTGGGGCTAAATCGCGGTATTTCTGATGAAAGAAAATATGCTCATGCATTCATGTATAGATTCCGTACTCACACCGAGGCACATGCACTTCTGTACACATCCATATACTCACACACACCATTTCTTTAACCACCTAGCGGTGAGACAAAACATTTAGCTCACAAGCTCTTACTAAGTACTTAAATTTGAACACAAGCAGGATTTTGAGACAGGTACAGATGGTTTCTTCACTGCAGAAGATCTAGATTCTCTTTATTTCATTGGTGTCCTTGACCTTTCTGCCTTGCTATTGGCTCTGTCCAAAGGAAGGCAGAGAAAGGCAGTCCCCTCCTAGTTCAGCCTTCAGCCCTGTAGATATTTCCAATGTGTTCCTTGGAGCAGCCTACCTTATCCACTCTGGAAGGTTTGTTTATGCCTTGGCTAGATTCTGTTTGTGCCTGGCAGATGAGGAGAGACAGAGGAGGGATTACCTCGGATGGCTGGAGCAGAGAACTAAGGAAGGGAAGGCTCGAGGGCTTTGCCACTGGGGCGTCTGGCTGGAAAATCTGTGGATGAATCAGCACAAGCGGATGCTCTCTGTTACAAAAATGTCCCCAATAGCATATTTTAGTGAGCCTTGTTGATGGCATCAGATTAAAGGCTTAAAGGTGAACCTCTGTGAGAGAAGCCTAACTTTTATTCGTGTTTGAAGTATAAGGACCCAGAGACATTGGAGAGGGCCTTTTGGAAGCAAGAGGTCCATCTCCATACACATTTCATGTCCACATTCAGACTTGCAAGTCTTAGATGACCTCCATGTACTTTATAAACTGATATTACGAAGATGTTTTAATACCCATCTTTTTTGTAGAATGATGAAAAAAAACTATCCTTAATATGAAATGGGATATAAAAAGCAGTTTCTTGTCCATGTGTCCTAAAGCAATCAGTGACATCCATGATTAATTAGTGCACAGGTGATTCGTAGAATGCTAATTGTCATTCTGTGGTACAGAATCACAACCTGGGATTTATCTCTTTTTTTTTGTTTTTTGTCCATATGTGCCTCTGACTATCCAAATCTAAGCAGCATTCGCTGTAGATGCTTGACATAGTTTGTACCTTCAGCAACTGCAAGTGCCAGATATTTTATAGTTTGTATAACCAAAGAGTGATTCAAAGACATACTCAAAAACATACAAGGAAACGAGACGTAGCGCGTTAGGCTATGCATTCCATAGTGAAGAGGTTCATGAGGCATGGTCTGTGGAGCTGGACTGAGCTGGGTAAGAACTCAGTCTTCTCCTTTAATGACTGAGGGCCCTGTAGGGTAAATAAGCCTGTTTCCTTTTCTGTATTATTGGGATAACAGTAATTATCTCATCAGGTTCTTACCAATAAGAGGATTTGTGTGAAAGGATTGTCATTTTTCCTGGCACAGAAGGACACAAGTAATACTGTTTATTGTTAGTGCAAGAATACTTGTGTCTGTAGTCTTGCTGTAACTTGAAGAAGGTATTTAATATTTTTCTTTTCTGTTTTTGTAAGTTCTTATTTGCTTATTTGTTAGAATTGCTGTGTCGTTTTAGTATTTATAGACTGGTTCCTTTTATTGGCTGTTACCTTTGCCTGTGTGGCTTACAGTAGGTCTCAAGTCTTGTTATGTTTAGAAAGGAAAGGCTATGTATCACCTCTCTTTGTGCTTTCCACTCTGATCCATACGGTGCTTTGTACCTGGTGGGTGCTTGATGCTACTCATTGATCGTGGTGAGCAAATAATACTGTTTGGTAGAAGTCAATGAAGATCAGAGAGTCAATTTTCATGAGCTTGAGAAAGCTTCAAGTTTGCAGAAGGAAAGAACTATGTTCTTCTTCAAAGCTAGAAAGTTCATCCCTCATTCTAGATAGTTATCTTACAACCTCTCACATTTATTAAATGAAATGGGCAGATGAACATAAGGACAGGTGTTGTCCTTGGGCAACATAGTTCCCAATGACTTTTTATAGAAATCTTTGGGACTGAAAACTTTATTTTTACAACTTTTGGACAGAAGATGTTTTATCACCATGAAGCTTTTGAAAAATTTAACAAAATATTTTGTTAGCTTCTCACTGAGACAGAATACCTGAGAATATTAACACAAAGGAGGAAAGATTTATTTTGGCTTATGGTTTCAGAGATCTCAGTCCATGGCTAGCTATCTCTCTTGGTTTATGTACATGATAAGGTAGAAACGTCACTGTCTTGGTTACTTTTCTCTCATTGCCGAGAGAAAATACTCAACACCAAAAATGAAGGAAGGAAAGGTTTATTTAGCTTACAGTTTGTGGAGGTTTCAGTCCATACTTGGCTGGTTCAGAGGCAGAGTGGCACATGGCAGAGGGCAAATGTTCATGGCAGCAGAACACAGCAAAAACAACCAGCAAAAGGGAAGAATGGCGGCAAGCAGCCTTTTTCTACCTCCCTTACATTGTAATCAGGCTCCCCCCACCCAGGGGGCGTGCAGCACTCACACAATCTCCATGCACCCCTCTTCCACGGGGCTCAGGATGTATACAAAGTAAGCACCCTGGCTTCCTGCTGAATCACTCAGCTAAATCTCAAGACTCCCCAACTTGACACAATGTATCAACCATAACAATCATATTGGAAGAATGAGGCAGAACAAAACTACTTGCCTCATAGCAGCCAGAAAGCAGAGAAAGAGAGAGAGAAAGAGAGGAGAGGGAGAGAGAGAGAGAGAGAGAGAGAGAGAGAGAGAGAGAGAGAGAGAGAGAGAGAGAGAGAGAGAGAGAGAGAGAAGAGCTACAGGGGGAGTGGCTGGTGACAAGATAGTCTCCACGGTCATATCCAGATGATTCACTCCTTTCAACCAGGCCTCACCTCCAATTTCCATCAAGCTCCTAATGATGCCATCCATCCAATTATGATCTCATCAGTGGATTCATCCACTGATAAAGTTAAAGCCCTCATGATCCAATTTCCTCTGTAGCCCTTGGCTCTGGACATTGCTATACAAGACCGCAATACATGAATCCATGAAGGGGACACTTTGTATATAAACCATAAATCCACATAAAGTTTACCAGATAAGCCTCTTTTTTAGGGATGCTGGGAACTGAACCCAGAGATTTACTTGTGCTGGGAAAATGTTCTGTGGCTGAGCTGTAGTTCCAGGTCCATGAAACATTTTAAAGTCTACAATTCTGTGGCATTAAAGTACATTTACATCATTGTGCAACTGTCAGTATCATTTATTTTCAAAACTTCACCTTTTCTAATCAACACTGGTACTCATTAAAAAATAATTCCCCATTTCCTCCTTCTTCCAGCTGCTGGCCACTGTCCTTTTACTTCCTGCTTGCTCCAAGAATTTGACTAACTACACCGTGTAAGTGGAATCATGCAATATCCTTTGTGATGGCTTATTTTACTGAGCATAGCATTCTCATGGTTCATTCATATTTCAGAATGTACCACTACCTCCTTCCCTTTAAAAACTGAAAAACATTCAAATGCGTGTACAGACTACAATTTGTGTATCCATTCACCCACGGATGGATGCTTGCATTGCTTCCACTTTTGGATATTGTTAATAGTTCCTTCACAAAGCATGGATATCCATATATTTTTTAAAATGATAGTGCAGACTGCTATTGTGTCTCTACTCATGTAGCACTCAAGGTTAAGTCCTTTCATAGAAAGGTTCATGCTTGCACCATCCTATAGTGATGCCTTCTTGTACCCATTTTTTCTGCATGCATCCAGTGTGAATTACTCCCTGCTTCAGGGCCTGATGCCAATGACACACAGCATATGACACTTGACATGTGAGTATCACAGGTTCACCTGTGTTCCAGTCCCTTCATTTAGGGACTTTAAAAAGAGTCTGGACTGCTTAAAATTAAAGCTTGGGAATTGCCTGCTTGGGTTAGATTCACCCACAAAAGAAAGCGTGTAGAAAATGAGACAGACTTCAAACAAGCCATATGGCTGATTGTTTCAGACACATCTTGGACCACAGTCCCTTTCTGCCCTGTGCCAGGCTGCACACTGCCACTTGAGCCAGTGACAGTTTCCTTGCTGTTTGCCAGCAAAGGGCCAGAGTGGCTCTGCATCCATGACAGAGGGCACAGGGCACTTCCAGTGCTATTATAAAAATCCAGAGATCCCAATCCAAACATGGGCATCTGAGATGAATACACACTTCTCAGATGAAGAAATACAAATGGCCAATAAATATATGAAAAAATGTTCAACATCATTCATCATTTGAGAAATGCAAATTAAAACAGCACTGAGATTCCATCTTACCCAAGAAAGAATGGCTTATCACCAAGAAATCAACCAATGACAAATGCTGGAGGGGCCATGGGGATAAAGGAACACTTCTTCATTGCTGATGGGAGTGTAGATTGGTGGAACCACTGTGGAAATCAGTCTGAAGATTCCGCACAAAACTAGGATTAATAGTCCCCCTTAACCTAGCTATTCCCCTCCTGGGTATTTTCCCAGAAGAATTAAAAATATCACATACCACAGTGATATATGTGAACCAATGTTTATAACAGCACAATTTGTCATAGCTAAATCTTGGAAACAACCCAAATGCCCATCAACTGAAGAATGGATAAAAAAGATGTGGCATTTTTATACAATGGAGTATAACTCAGCTATAAAGAAAGATAAACTTGAGGCTTTTATAGGTAAATGGGTACAACTAGATACCATACTCATAAGTGAAATAAATCAGACCCACATGTGTAAACATCATATTGTCTACCTAGTACAAGAACCTGAAAGAGTAAATAAAACCCAAAATTTACAATAGATATTATGAAAGGGAAAGAAATGGTTCAAAGGAAGGAATAACTTGGATGAGGGAAAGAAGAAAAAGAAAGAACTAAGGCAAAATATATGTGTATATAGAAGGATGGCTGGGACAACTGTACTGCTGATGTCTGGTGGTTTAATGAAAGGAACAGTTAATGCTTAAAATTTTTTAAATGTTTTGACCAATTTTGCATGCTTATATCTGGTAATCTGAGCAACTGATATGAAGACAACAATATACGATAAAACAGCCATTAGTGAATTCCTACATCTTGTCCAGTGCAACTTTGTATTGTCTCTAATGTTTCGTTAAATTACTATTTTCTTATTCTCTTTAATCGTTTGATCAATCTTGCAGTCTTACATCTGGTAATCTGAGCAATTTCATTGAAGATAACAATATGTAGTATAACAACCACTGTTAATTCCTATCATTTGGTTTGAAACCCTGTATCATTTTTAATGTTCTTGCTTTGTTTTGTTTGTATTTTGCTATTGTTCTTTTTCTTTTACAATTCTCTTTAAAATAAAAAAAAGAATCCAGAGATCCAAGAACTGATTTCTTCCCATTCGTTTTCTTTTATCTGAAGACCAGGGCTCCTTGGAGTGTTCAGTTAGGAGCACCAGCACTTTTGGATGCCCAGCTGCTTCTGGGAGACGCACGCTGCAGCTCAGCCCCACGCAGAGAGCAAGGCGCCTCTCTCCCTGCTGTGACACCAGAGACGGGTTTCTGCGGCTGCTGAGATGAAGCAAAATCATCCCTCTCTTGATTCTGTGCGGCATCTGTTGTTATTTTTTTGTTTACCATGAATTTACTTTTGACTTTCTGTATGTCCTAGTGGCATGGCCAAAGCAAAGGAAAGCAAACAAGTGCATGAGGAAGCAAACAAGTAGATGCAAAATGAAACAAATCGAAGTTTGTTTTCAGATACAACCACCCAAATGGCAATAAGGCTCTCAGCTTTGAAGGTGATTTTGAGTAGCCACCTGTGTTCTACGTACCTGATACTGTGCTGTGTCATGTTGTGACATGTCTAGCAAGTGTCGAACAGCTGTGGTACTTCTCTCCTATGTTCTCCCTCCTCCATTTTACACATGTGGCCATGTCAATCCACTTTCTGTCACTGTGATGAAATATCTGAGACAACTGACTTCTGAGGAGGAAATGCTTGTTTGGCTCACGCTTTCAGGGGTTGCAGTCCATGGCTGGTTGACCTAATTGCTTTTGAGCCTGTGGTGAGGCAGCACATCATGGTAGATATGCGGAGAAAGTTGCTCCATTCATAGTGGCTGGGAAGCAAAACGAGAGAGAGAGGGAGAAGAACCTGAGGTTCCAGTGTCCTCTTCAAAGACGTGCCCTCAAGGGCCTTTTTCCTAATAGGGTTGATAAGGATTTTTACAGATTTCACCATCTCCCATGCTGAGGACCAACCCTTCAATTAACAAGCCTTTTGGAAACATCTCAGGTTCAATCTATAGCAGTAACCTAAGTGACAGACCATGGAAGCTCCAAGGTATGTTTTTAGTGCAAGCTCAGTAGAAACCAACAAATACCAATCTATCTGTAGAGATAAAGAATAACACCGGGTTCAGAGGACCAAGAATTCTAATTCCTGGCACATTAAAGGTCATTGAATTGTGGTTAGTGGAAGGATAAATGTGAGAAATGTCTCTATGGCCAGAGATATAAACTGGCAACCAATGTCTAGCATCAATTCCATTGTGCAGATGGGAAGACTGAGTTATTGAGAGATTAATTAATTTCCATAGCTCCTTCCAGCCAGTCAATGTTGTATTAATGTCAGGAGAAAAGACCAGACTTCATGTTTCCAGGTTGGGAGCTGAAAGTGTTTGCGCTAGATTTATGCACTTGCTGAACTCTTCCTGCTGATGGCCACTCTGATAAATCATTTCAGTTAGAAGCAGATGTTATCATGGCATATACAGAGACACCTCTTTCTGAGATTCCAAATAGTGAGGCTGCTATTTTACGGTTTCTTGTTTGTGTGTGGGTTGGTGATGGTATAAGCCTCATGAACAAACAAAGAGGCAAACAATAATAAAAGTATCTGGGGTGCTGTTTGAGATTTCAGGAGGATTTAAGTATAAAAACTTAAGCATTTCTCCAGAAATGATGGTCAGCCTTGTTTAGAAAGTGGGCAGGAAAAGTAAGAGTTTAGCCTGTTGTGCAGAGTAACCAGAGACCACTCATTCAGCAATGGAAGTTTCTGGGAATCTTGATCTGGGGAATGATAATTAAAACAACCTTCCTGGCTTCATAACATCTGGTTCTAAAGTGTCAGAGTTTGGGAATCCTGACGTGCATGTAGACACTTTCTCAAATAATTGCTCTCCCATTTACTGTTCATATGCCTTTTATTTTTGTTATAATTTCCCTTTTGGATTATAAATTCATTGCATGGAAATTTTGCATGACGTTGAGGAAGATGTATACAGTATAAAGATAAAAGGTATAGCGATTCATTATTCAGAAATAATCATTTTGAGGGTTCTCCGGGCATACGCTGCTTTCTTTCATACATATATGTGTATGTATACACACACACACACACACACACACACACACACACACACACAGATGTATATTCACCCCTCCAAAATTAGACCTACTATACATTTTATTGTACAATTTGCTGCTTTTTTTCCTTAAATATATTTTTGAGACTTTTTCCCATGCAAGTAAATATTCTTCTAAATGCAATTTTTTTTAAAAGATAGCACAGCTTTCTACTGTAAAGATGTACCATATTTGCCTAACCATTTCCTCATGGTGGAATTTTACCTGAGTTCTGCTTTTTATAGTTCCTATGCATATGGATAATTTAGTATCTATTTTTATACCTGCAGGCTGTCTTTTGAAAATATACTTATTTTGTGCATAAGGTATTTGATCTGGATTTGAGATCATGGTTTCCCCCTGGGATCTTGGAATTAGAGCAAAAATGAGAAGAAGAAATAAGATGATGGAAACTGAGGCAGGTTAATTTTAATTCAGCTATAAAATCTCTTGTGTTGGGGCTGGGGATATAGCTCAGTGGAATAAGCGCTTGCCTAGCAAGCGCAGGGTCCTGAGTTTGATCCCCAGTACCGTAAAAAAAAAAAAAGAAGATTAAAATCTCTTGTGTACTTTCTCCCTTCTTGGCTTTAATGAATGCCTACTATGTGTCAGGCCTAGGGAAGCCCATGAGACATAAGTGAGTACTACTCCCACCATAGGAAGCCAGTTACAGCGGACGGGTGCTGCAGGTGTTTCTAGCAGTTACAGCAATGGAGAAGAAGTGGACACTTGAGGTCATAGCCTGGTGGGAGAGGCGTGGTCAGTGATCACTGAGATGATGTGGCTTGAGGGCTGCTGCTGAAAGGAGTATGTTCATGTTTGTGTGTGTGTGTGTGTGTGTGTGTGTGTGTGTATGTGGGGGTGTACTAGCGTGTACCTTATATGCTTGGCGCAGGACATATGACAGAGAGGAAGTGAATTGGATGTGTTCACTGCTGCTTAATTAATGAATTTGGGAGAACTTCATGGTTCTTAGATCATCTCTAAAAATAGTAATCCAAAATTCCTACTTTCCACAATCCAAAGCTTATTTAAAGTCCCACAAAATCTATTCACACATCCAGATGTTGTGTCATGTCACAAGCTTTTATCTCATTTCTTCATCTGTAGTGACCACATTACAAACTCTTCACTCAAGACAAGTAAGTAACACGGAAGAAGAAACCATCGCTGCCCCTGTCCCTGTCTCCTGCTCTATGCCCAGGGCCAGGTTCTCCTACCACCTGAGCACGCTCCTTCTTGAACTGAATGTGGCTGGTATAGAGGCCAAACTGAATCATGTCTTGCTATTGTATCTGCATTAAGAGAAAGTGATGGGCTCATCCTGGATTTCAGGGTGTTGTCTTATCAGGCAGGCTGCCTGCTCTGTGGTGGTCGGACCTCAGACTCCTGCGTTTTAAATGTTTCACTTTGCCTTCTCTCCGTGCCCTGACTCTGTGTTTGAGAGCAAGACAGGGTTTCTCTGGGTCACCAAAATTACTCATTACAATGAAGACTTCTTTTTTGTTAACTTTTTACTATTAAAGGCCTCTTGAAATTTCTAATCCATAGTGGAGCAACGGACTATCCTATGCATGGTGACGTGGTATAGTTGTACTTGAGGACAGAAACTTTTTTTTTTGTCACAGTAACTTTCCACAATACAAAGTTATCTTAGATTCAGACTCAAAACAAACACTCCACATAAAAAGGAAGTTGATAAGAAACATAAACATGTTTATTGTATGAAAAGAGTTAACAATGTTCTTTAGTAAATTTCCTACCCACCAGTAAAGCATAGATTCTGAGACAGATCTACTTACAAGCTGATAGACAAATGTTATAATTATCTGTAGATTTGAGAGCAGTTTAAAATAACATTTTCTAAAATTATGATTTTGAGCAGTTAAAATGTGACCAATACTATGAATTAAATTTTTATTTCCTACTTAATATTTGCAAAAACTGGAGTTTAGAGAGTATAAGTCACTTGCCCAAGGGCATACAACCAAGTTCAAAAGATAGAATTTGAAACCTTAAGTGTCTAGTCTTAATCAAGGTTTTTTTTTTTTTTTGATGCTTGAAGTTGAACTCAGGGCCACATACATGTGAGGCATGTGTTCTACCAGTGGGCTACAGCCCTAAGCCCTCTGATTTGCATTTCTCTAAAGATAGTTTTTAGTAAACACCAAAATGTCACGTGCTTTTATTCAGTACTCACAGTAAGCCTGTGAGATATTGTTCTTCTTTCGCTGTTGAGAAAACTGCTGCCCAAAAGGGTTAAGAGCATTGTTCAAGGTACATATCTGTGATGTGCAGATCAAGGGTCTGACCCCAGCCTCCAAAGCCTATGACATTCCAGTGCAACCCAAATCCTTCTGCAGTCTACATGGTTTGAAATATTCTTGGTTTCTCCAAACAAATGCATTTCTGCTTCTACTAGATTTTCAAACAGGAGGACTCCTTAGCAGTAGAGATAGGATAGGGAGAGAAGAAAAGAAGCAAGGAAAATCTGGGTAGGAGCAGAGAAAAGAAAATTTATTCCTTAGCCCAATTTGCAAATGGTGTTTAGAACATACTTTTTTCTTTCTATCAAATTCAGAGCATGCCCCATTTATTTTTAAACCTGGCTGGTATAACTTTTGTCATAGTAATTCACATTTTAAAAATTTTTGCTCAGGATTGCAAAATGCTTTTGCGCTGTATTTTGAAACAGCCAGGCCCGTGGGCCTTGAACTCTTTAATGTCCCAGGAAGGGCGGGTGTGGGGGAGGAATGCTCTCCTCCTAAAGGATGGAAAGACAGAGCTTCAGGAGCTCCAGCACAGGAGAAGATGGAAAAAAGTAGGACACCCTTGAGGGCATTTGGCATATAACAAGGTTGAGCTAGATCCCAAACGGAGTGAAATCAAAGCAGCCTGGCCTCACGTTGGAGATGGGAGCCTGCCCAGCGCTGACAATGCCCAGGCTGTGCAGGGCTTAATGACAAGAAAGGAAATGAAGACATTCCTCAGTTCTCCTCCCATCTTCTTTTCCTCAGACTCAAAGATGCAGTATGGAGTGTCAGGCTGGATCAAAACAGCATGAGTGCAGCCTGCAGATGCCTCTGTTCACAGGTCATTTGGGCTCTGCTTGGAGAAAGAGCTTTAGATGCACCCTCCCAGGAAACTGTGAAGGAGATCTGCCTCTGCCAAGACACACATGTGGGTAGCGTGTGACATTTGTACCGTCTAAAAGCGAGGATGCTTTCAAGGAGAGGCTTTGTTGCTAATGCCTCCAAAAGCTCCTGGCCATGGGACCTGCTAATGGGCCACTGCAACATGTAAGCCAAGAACTTGCCAGTGGGTGCTGGAGGGAGCAGCGGATCCTTCATAACCAAGGGAGGAAGATCTGTCAGCCAGCTCTGGAAGGGGTGGCTGAAGTCTTGCTTTGGAGTCTGCATTCTTTAGGTGAGCCAAGGCGCCTATGCAAAAACCATTCCCTAGGGGGAAGGCACATGTTTACTTCTCAGATCCATGCCTTTTGGTGTCCAGGTTGCCCCAAGGCTTTACGAGCTAAGGCAATTTTATGAAAACCAGCAGGGCTGGAGTTGAAGCTCAGTGGTAGAGTGCTTGCTCATATTGCATAAAGCCATGGGCTGGGTACTCAGGACCTCAAACCAAACCAAACCAAAGCAATGAATGCACACATGCAAACAGAAGAGAACAATACAAACACCAAGGAAACATGGTATCATGTAACACACACATATACCCATACACAAACATATACCACTAGCTGCTTTAGAACCACAGTTCAGCACTCTGTGACCTAACACGTGGTCCTCCCGTTCAGAAATCTTTTGCTCTTTGACAGTCATATCTTGAATTACTTTTCATACAAACCAATGACTGTTAACCTGGAAAGCGCTCAGCCTTCATACTTAGATACTTTGATGTAGTAAGTTGTTCTGGGGCTTGGGTATTATGATCTGCTCCCTGTGTGACTCAGAATGCGGCCAGGGTCGAGGGCCTGTGGGAGCAGGGGGTGCTGCGCTCCTTCTTTATCTCCTTCTTGTATCCTGCTGTGTCTAGGTGAGAGGCAGGTTGGTGAGACTTGGAGTTTAAGCCACACTGATATGCTCGTAATATTGTATTTCAAGTGTATTTCTTGTGTATTTCACTGTCACGCTTTTTAGATACAGGAAATCCTTTTGACCTATTGATTTTTTGCAGAGCAGGTTTCCAGAAGTGTTAAAAATGCTCTCATGGTCCTGTGTGGCTGCCATGATAATCTTGGGGTTTAGCAGAATATCCTAGCCTCCGGCTGTGACCGCCACAGAAAATTTCCTTTTCAGGAGACTCACATCTGAGAGAACACATTGGCGTCTTTTCATACACCTGTAAAATGAAAGAAAAAAGCCATAATCAATGTTTGAATGAATTTCATACTCTGAGAGAATCTTGCTGGTCATTAATTAGTCTTTTCACATTATCATAATTATGTTGTGCTTTCTGGTATTTGGGAGTAGACGAACTTGGGTAACACGGTCGGAGTTACCTAGTTATGATTATACGAGCTAGTTCATAGTTCCCGGCTGCAGCGAGCTCACCTTGTACAGCAGGGCTCTTTCTTGGCCCACAAGAAAAAACGCTTTATTTATTTTTTGAGCCGGCTTCGGTGGCACATGCCTGTAATCCCAGCACTTGGGAGGCTGAGGCAGGTGGATCGCTGTGAGTTCGAGACCAGCCCGGGCTACAAAGTGAGCCAGCCTGAACTGCATAGCGAGACCCTGTCTCAAAAAGATGAAAAAAGAAAAACGAAAAAGCTTTTTGATTTAAAGACTGAGAAAGCAAAAACCATCTTTAGATCTTGGGACATTATCATTGGTTCATTTGTAATTTCTCAGCAGTCTGAATAAAAAGAACTTATTAAGCCAATGTCATATAATATAGTAGAATTCCACATTCTGAAAGTGCGGGGGCAGGGGTGGGGAGGTAGTTTGGCAATAGGGTACTTGCCTAGCATGTGCAGGGCCCTAAGTTTGATCTCCAGCACCTTTGTGAACAAAAATGTGCCAGTGATTAACAGTGAAACCCTTCCTCCTAAATGTCTCTCAACTAACCCAAATTTCCCTTCCTCATTTCTCATGATGAGATGGTTAAGCTTAATTGTCAATGTGATTGGCTTGGAAGCCACCTAATAAAGCATACTTCTGAGTGTGTCTGGGTGGGCCATGGAAGTGAGACTTTGTGTACTGTATTTAGCCCCTTGCCCCTTCCACTCTGGTGTTGTTCCCTTATTGTGCTTCCTGGCCATCATGAACTAGGAAGCTTTGTTCCACCATGCTCTTTCATGATGGTGTTCCTACCTTGGGCTGTTCCTACCTTGAACTACCATGGACTGACCCTCTAAAATACGAGATTTTCTTGGATAAGCCAAGGAAATATCTTCTTAAATTTTGGGTGTTGAGTAATTTGTCTCAGCAGTGGGAAAGGTAATATACATAATGCTGCTAGTTTCTTGTCTAGGTAGTGAATTTTTATTGGAGCTACAACAAATAAATGTTTTGTTGGGAAATGGTAGAAGATGGAAAGTGATATCATCTTTGAAATGAAGTTACTTCCTCAAATCAGTCTTGATCAGTCAGTGCCTGAGAATAATGCCTCTTCAGTAGATGTTGGGGAAATACTTGCTTATTGAATTGGCTGTTGATGGAGTAGCATCTCCCTTACACATCACATGATCCTTTGGTCTGTTTCCCCATTCCTAGGTAAGCTGGGAGTTCTTCCCTGAAGTCCCTGTTTCTTGTGATCAGCCTCCTCCCCTCTCTTTCCTTGGAGCCCGGAATCCCTGCCTACCCCTTCTCATGTGCACAGTTCTCTTTGTGCTGCCTTGGAGCCCCGGGTTGTAGGATCACTTTCTCCTGAGATGTGGGGCAGAAGAGGGCTGAGGCTTGGCTCCTGCTGGGTTAAGAGTTGCCTCCTACTTTCCCAGCAGGAAAGAAAGAACCTGGATGGGGTGAGGAAGCAGTTTTTTACCTACTGCTGCATGTCAAATAGGGCTTCCTATTGTTTTGTTTACCCTATTGGCTAATTCCATGATTTTAGTTGCTGGAGGGTTATGCCAGGTGGCAAATATTCTAGGTGACTGAGAAAGCAACTGCATAGCAGAGAGAATGAGTATGAGGTTCTTTCTGGATCAATACAATCTTGACTTTTATTCTTTATCATCTTTTCTTTCTTTGATAGCCTTATTTTCAAACAACCCAGAAGAATGTGTGAAGCAGGCTGCACTGGACAGGTTGAGGCTAAGAAAGCAGTTTCCTTAGCAACTGTAGCCATATGAAGGGCTGGCAAGTCTTCCTCGTCTCATTTTTCATTTCATTTTCTGTGGTTCCCGAAAGGAGGTCAGATGCTGTGTGCTAAGTTCACACTGCAGTTTTGCTTGTGGTACCTTCCACAGTGAGCTGGGGAAGGCAGACTGTTGTGCACATCACTGGCTGCTTTTGTTTATTTCAGTTAGAAGTGGGTACAGGCAGAGGCACATCTGTGGCTGATTCTCAAATAAAAACAGAATATCTATTTTATTTGTGACGAATTCAAGACTAAAAGTGTTACAATCAAAGGACAGAATCAGCCACACACATCCCTGCAGGTCATTGGTCTTAATGAGAGCTCTTCTGATTCCAAAGTCCTAGCAGAAAATTTTTCATAATGGCAGATAGACTCTTTGAAAAAAAATTCAAATTAGCACTCCACTAATAGGATTCCTCTTCTACAATTGTGTGCAAGATCTAAAGTCAAAGTTTATGGTTAATTCCAAGTTTCCAAATTCAATTCAACAATATTTATTGCATCTCTGATTGCTGGAGGGGGGAAGCAGATGTGGTAAGATGGTCTATGCCCTCAAGGAGTTTCGAATTTAGTTGTGGGAACGAGACAAATACAGTGTAATTACAACTACAAGGAAGAAAGTGATAAACGGCGGCAGGCAGTGGGTATCGACCTTGACTGCAGATTGGAGTCACCTGGAGAGCTATAAAAAAAATGCCAGCACTAGGCTCTTTCCCAGGGGTTCTGATTTAATTGGTTTGGGATACAGCCTGGGACTGGGATTTTAGAGCTTTTCCAGATGGCTCAAATGTACAACCAGGGTTAAGAACCACTGGCAAAGGGCATCCAAGAGACATCCAAGAGGTGGTGGAGGTTGGTGGAGGAGGGGAAAGCTACTGAGGAAAGGCCTGGAAAAGTGGGTGTGACATTCCAACTGGAAGATGACCCTGGGAGCGAAAGGAAGTATCTGAGCAAGAGAAAAAGCAGAGAAAAGCCACAGAGCTGTGAGACAAGGTGGGTACTTAGGAAAGGGAGAGCAGTGAGTGGATTGCTGGCAATGATCACTGCCGCAGGTCTGTGCCTGTGAGAAGACACATCTAAGAGGCTACGGAGGAGTAAAGAGGTGAACAAAGGGCAAAGGCCCTGAGCTGGAGACAGGACTTGGTGCAAGTTTCTTCTGTTTTCTAACTGTGCCTTGAGATCTTTGGGATTGTGTGAGCCTCATCGTGTTTGGGAGAAACCAAGCGAAAGGGGTGACAAGGAAAAGAGACGGAGGAGGAAGAGGATGAGCGCAGAGTGGGAGGAGTCAGAAGAGACTGGGAGATAATTCGGTTAGGCGGCTTTGTTATCCGCTTGAGGGTACCTTGGAGGGAACCGGTGGAGCACAATGAGATGACCAATTCTTGGGCTGCTGTGGTTCCAAGGTCAGTGAGGTGTGCAAGTGAGGACATCCAGCAGGCAGGGGACAGGTCTGATGCTAAACAGAGGGGTCAAAGGTGGAGTTACAGTCCCCAGAATTGAGTCTCATGAGGCCAGAAGCCTTGAGGGTAAAGAGGAATAAGAAAAGAGAAGGAGAAAGTGATATTTAGAAGAGAAGTTGAAGCCAATGGAAGGGCCATAGAATTAGCATGAAAGAGTAAGAGGAAGATCAAATGTCTCAGAGGCACAGAACCCCGCACAGAAGGTTCCTAGGAGAAAGGGTTGCCCTGCACAAGTCTGGTGAGGCTGGGAGGGCGTGGGGAGAGCAGAGACCCTGAAGTGTGGGATTGCGTGCAACCTGGGGTGTCCCTGGGTGCTGGAGGACCCATGGGTGGAGGGAGGTGGGCTGCAAGGAGCTACGAAGGAATGGCTAAGAAGGATGTTGCTCTGAGCCCTCCTCAGATGACCGATAGTTCTTCTCCAGTTCTCATGCTCAGTCATCTTTCATCCATCAGAACACAAAACAGAGTAGGAAAGAAAAAGAGACTGTTTCGCTTTCTGAGGAAGAAAGAACCCCTCCCATTTTAATACTTTAAGTGAGACCAATGAAAAAAAGACACTTCAAAATATGGCACTGAAAATATGAAATGAATAGTTTAAAAGTAAGGCCATCATTGGTCATTTTCCTGGTGTGGAGGTCATTTACAGATGAAGGCCAATGGAGAGGGGGTGTGAACATGGGTGCAGATGGTGGGAATCACGTTTGATGTACAGATCAGGGAGGACCACTGAGGCACCGCAGATGGGACAAGGGGAAGAGGAGGTGTCCTCTCTGGGGAGTGCAGGCAGCCCACTTCCAGCTGTTTTGTGCCTCACTCAGCAGTGGGAATACCCAAAGGCAGCCTGCCTTCCAGAATGCCCTTTGGCTGCCCAGAAATAGAGAGTTAATGAACAGGGACAGATGCTACCAATCCCGACGAAAGAAGAAATGCTTTATTTATTATTCACTAAGCTCCAGGGTCCCTGTGCTGTTCTGAATTACCACAGTTTCTGGGATAAGGGCTCAGCATGAGTTTGACATAGCTGGACCTGCCCCGCTTTCACAGTACCTTTCTGTGCGCAGGGACAGAGCAGAGAACGGACCCCAGGTTTTCTGTCCTGTAGAGGTCATCTGGTGTAATCTCCCGCCTCCAGGTAGAAATGGCCCCACGGCATCCTTGGTCTTGCATGATTCTAGGGATGGGGAGATTACCACTTCTAAGGTAACCCATTCTGTTTTTAAGTGATTTTATAACCTTGACAATGTTTTCCCATGTGCTGAATTCTTCCTTTCAGTAGCATTCATCTTGTACCTGCTCGTGGATCTCGCTTAGCTCCCTGAGATTCTGTCACTCCCCTCAGGCTCTTTCTCTATTAACTACTGAATTTGTATTCCATTAGTCAAGCCTTCCTGTTCATTTGATTTATGATATGAAAAAAAGACCAAACCCATCGCTTATGTACTGAAACTAAGATTATTTTTTTGTGAGGCTCAGGTCTGTTTGGGGTGGGGATTGTCTATCCCTTTAAAAAGTCCTAGAAACTGACATAACACCGTTAAGTGCATTGGCTCATTAATTCTTACAGAGTCGAGGCTATACTTAGCAGTTTTCCTGAATGGAATGATCTATGAGGTGTCAATGTCTCTGTGCAGGGACTTCTATTCCCATGTGTCTGACCAACTAAGAGGAGCCAATTTATGTTATGAATGTGGCGCTCTCAGTTTCTTCAGTGGCGAGCTAACCATGTGTAGGCCATCAGAAAATCGAACAGTTATCACTTGTAGGTGTCCATTTGTACCCAAATTTCAGAACATTCCAAGAAATTATCATCTTAGGCAAATTCCTGCTGCGTTCATTAGAAAGGACTCTGCTTTCATACTGAATCATTTTGTTGTTCCTCTCCCATCGACAAGACAGTTCTTGACAATTTCTATTCTGCAAAGTGCCTTTGAGTTCTGTAGTACTTCTTTGAAAGAATAGATTAAGAATCCTGTTAGACATTATTTTAAATGCATTTTGGGGGTAATTGATAGTACAAGAAAAGAGGACAAAAATAGAATAATCGGCAGGCAAGTTGTATCAGTGATCTGTGGTGTCTTGCTCCACGGAGCAGCAGAAATTCTTATTGTGCAATATTTCAAATACCCGAAAAGACTCGTAGTCTTTTTCTGGGTTTGCCAGAATCCCCAAGATTTCTGGGTGGTGGTTTTCAGCTGTCACTTTTGTTCCTCAGAGAATTAACATTGTTATTTTTGTCCGCAGTGACTAAGAGATATGGAAATAAGCTACAAAGGGCTTTTTTACACAGCTAGTATTTGGGGGTTAGTTTTCCCATTTCCTCTTATGTAAGTGTAAAGACAGTGTGACTGGAGGTGAGGTGACATTGCAGATTGTGTTTTCCCTGCTTCAACAAGCGCCCTCACCATCTGCAGCTCTGTGACTTCTGCCTTGCCAGGCAGCATGTGCGGACTTCACTTCGCTGGTGTGGACCCCACCAGTTGTGCTTGGTTCCCAAGTACCAGATGCATTTGCAATTCCCTCTCTGTCCCTGCTCTGCAGCTCGGCTGTCAATCTACTTAATGCTTGTTCCTCTCGGCTTTTTTACTAAGGCATTTATGTGTATTAAATGGCAGAGGTTTTATGTACAAATAAAATTTGACATGTTTTTCAAGTGTTGGGTTGGCACTTAGTGGATAGATTAATGTTTCCTCTGTAAAATGGAGGGCTGTTAATTTTACTAGAAGGGCCCATTCTTGGAGCCAAAGCCAAGGGTGAAGTTCTTTCTGCCCCCACTCTTGTTGAAGGACAAATTTCCTACCAGTTAATGACAGGACAGCTCAGTAGATGACAGACATGTAGACATTAGGGTACTTAGAGAGGTGAACCAAGGGAAAGCATGGATGGGTAGTGTGAGCAGATGTGTAGAGTCCATAGCTTTGTATGAGAGAGCAGAGTAGGTGGATTTGGAAAGCAGAGATCTGTGTGTGTGTGTGTGTGTGTGTGTGTGTGTGTGTGTGTATGTTGCTTTGAAAACTCTCATTTTGTGGTGGCGACTCATTGCCTGTTGGGGTGTGAGATGTAGAATCCAAATGTTACGGAATTTTCACATGTATGTTTAAACGGGTTTGGGGTGAGCCCAAGGGTTTTTTGTACAAAACTTGCTTCAGTTCCTGCAAAGACAGGCTCTTCTATCTCTCCTGGGCTCTCTGAGAGCTTTAGTGCCTCATTCTGCCTTGGCCCCTGCTCCTAGGGGGACTCTTCATTCCTGCACAGTGCATGCTCAACCTCAGCGGCCCTGTGTCTCCCCCTGCTGGAAGCAGAAGGTGCCCTCCAAAGCTTGAGTTAGATTGAAGAACTGGAACTTGAAAGGCTGGGGACAGTGGGCAGGCTTTGACAGCTCTAGCTCTCACACATTCAAGAGCAGGAGGCCCGCGGCAGAGACTGTCCTGAGGAAGGCCTGGCTCTGTGTCACGATGATAAGAAGCTGTCTGTCTGGGGGAGGGTGAGCCTGTGAAAATTAGCTAGGGCATTTTGAAATGATGTCTTCACAAGACCATCAGTTCTCATGGGTACAGCCAGGCTGTGAGGAAGAGGGTGACCTTGATGGGTGGTTAGCAAACATTTAAGCTCCACATGCCTTTGGCAGGAAGAATGAGGTCTGGAGGATGAGGTCAGCTCAGTGTACCAATAAAACAGGCAGCATCCAAGAGGCCTCTTGCACACTGAAAGACTGTGAGTAATGCCCTTCTCTAGGTAAAATCCCCTAGGTTTACCAGGTGACATCATCTCTCTTTCTCCCTTACCTCCTAAGTCATTTCAAGTATGCTGATTTGTGATTCTCAAAAAGTTGGCTTTTTTCTTGCCTGTAGGATTCTGGAGCTTTTGTTTTTACTTAAAATTATGTCTCTAAAATGTGTTCATGTTTTGCATGTAACTGTAGCTTGGCTAATTTTTACTGCTGTATAATATTCCATGGCATGAAAGTGCTACAATTATTATTTGTAGTTCTCTTCTCAGCACACATTTGACTCATTTATAGATTTTATTGCTATGTTCGGCTGGTGTGAATTACATGCGTAAGTGCTTAACGTGGTGTATACACATAGGATCTGCAAGTGTTAATTCAGGAAGGCAGGGTGGAACTGTTTTCCAAACTCGTCTGCCAAGTTGTTCTTCTTTTAGCCACCTGTGAGATTCTGTCCTGTGTTAGTCTCATCACTGTGACCAGCTATCTGAGATAAACATCTTCAGGGAGGAAATATTTACTTTGGTTCAGGGTGACAGGAGGTTCAGTGCATGGCAGGGCCATTCTCTTGTTGTGGGCCCGAGGCGAGACAGAGCATCATAGCAAAAGGACACAAGGAAAAGAGCTGCTCACCTTGTGGCAGTCAAGAAGCAGAGAGAGGGAAAGAGCTAGAGAGAAAGAGCCCAAGGATCAGGTATGATCCTCAAGGTCCTAAACCTGTAATCCATTTCCTTCAGTCATGTCCTACCTCCTAAGATTCCATCACCTCCAATAACGCATCAAACTACGATACCATAAATGCATCAATGCACCAACGATGTTAGAGCCCACATCGTCAATCATTTCTCAATGAGTTTTTTCTCATTTTTATTAATACATGTTTGCAGTGCATAGTGATTATATTCAGTGTAGGGGAATGGCACACATACATAACACATTTCACTCCCCTCATTGTCTTTCCAGCACCAGGTTCATTTATTATCTTATGAGACTTTATAAAGTTAATTACCATATATACAGATTGAAAGCCAGACTTATAAGCTGAAGCACATATAAAACATGCAAGACAATTGTTGTAAGTCAAGGTACACTTTAGATACATTGTCCACACTGCGTTACAGTAGCTTTTTCCTTTCTCTTTTTTCCTACTACAGTGGTACCTCCGTTCATAAATTTCACTTGTTCCACAATTCTGGTTGTAAACTCAACCAGTTGCAAACTGAATCAAGCTTCCCCATAAGGTTCAGTGTCACCCAGTGCAGAGTTCATGAACACAAGCAAAATCTTGCTGAGTGCTTTTGTTCACAAACCAAGTTGTTTGTGAACAAGTGTTCATGAACTAAGGTATTACTGTTCTGTCTTTTATTCACACTTTACGTCTATATATTGAGCTTTTATATAAGAGAAACTATGTGATATTTAAATTACCATGTTACTTCACTTAACATTATGGTCTCAGTGTGCATCCATTTTCCTGCAAATGACTGAAGTCTATCCTTCTTATGGAAGAGTAGTACTCCATTGCGTATAAATGCCACATTAAAAATCTATTCATCTGTTGATGGACATACAGGCTGTTTCTAAGATTTAGCTATTATGAATTGAGCTGCTATAAACATGGGTATGCGTGCATCACTGTGGGATGATTTCTTTAACTCTTTGGGGGAGATATCTGGAAGGGGAGTATCGAGTTAAATGGAATTTCTACTTTTAGTTTTGAGAAATCTCTATACTGATTTCCATAGTGGTTGTATTAGTTTATAGTCCCACCTACAAAGGAGAAAGGGAGCACTTGAGTTTTGGGGAAGACATTTTAGGTCTAAACCACAATACACACCCATATGCTGTTCTATAATGCATGCTATTGTTAGATTTAACTTAAAAAATCTAGTGAGTATAAATGATCCCTGGCTTTTTGTTTTGCAGCTTAATAATGGGGCTTGGAGTAGATTTTGTAACGTGTGTTTCTGTAGGTAAGATCTCCAGATTTAGTTGGTGACATTGTCTTTCCCCCCTTTAGGCGTACACACTTATCTGTGATCCTCTAGTAGATGGGATTCACTACATTCGTCCCTGGGCTTAGCTCGGTGTTTGGTTTGGGAAGGTTTGTTGATTTGAGTTTACCAGAGACTCCCCTGAGACCAACAGACTCTTGGAGCTCAATGAGATGTACAGAATGGATTTGAGAATACAAGAAGAATGATCTCTGTCCTTCTGCTCTCTATATATGTATAAAATATATAATAAACAACTGGGCCTGTGGTTGTGTGTTTTGGAGAACAAGTAATTGACATCATGGTGATATGAACACAGCCATGTGCAGGCGGGGGAGGGAAGTATGGCAGCCTTGAGGCTGACACATTTTCTCCTAAGAATGGGGGAAAGTAACAAAAGTAATTGCTCTGCTAAAGGGTGTGCTGTGAGGACCTTCTGCCAAGTGGAAAACATCATGGTAAGTGCGTGTGTGTGTATTAACTAAAGCATGGACGAAAGAATTTCCTGGAGTTTGAGAAGTTAGTAACTGCATGTTTAAGAAGGTAGAAATTGAAGAAGAAAGAAGATTCCAATACGGTACTGTTATGACTTACACTTTTGGGTATATATTTTTTTAATACTGGGGATTGAGCCTAGGAGCTTTGTACTGAACTACTCCAGTCCTTTCAAAATTTTCCTATTTTGAGCCACAGTCTCTTTCCAAGTTGCTAAGTTGCTGGCACTGCGCTTGAAAGTATGATCCTCCTGCCTCAGTCTTCCAGAGTGCTAGGATTATAGGCATGTGCCACCACATCTGGCTTGGATCCTATTTAAAGTTCACCGATAAATAAAATGAAAGACTTGAACCATCATCAAGATCCTGTTGGACACTTAGCCATATTTTCTTATACTTCATAAAACTTTGTAATGAGAACTTAGTCAATAAAATTCTAGCATGTGTTCACACAGTAAAATCTCTAAGCATGGTAGTTTGAAAAAAATATCAAATGTTAAGATGACCATTACCAGTAATTTTACTTAAAGATAAGAAAGGATAAAATATAAATGCTACGTACACCAAAACAGTAATACTTTGGTTGACAAATGGTTCTGTTCTCAAATAATTCAGGAGCATTTGGGAAAATTGAAGAGGAAAGAAGATTCCAATACAGTATGTTATGACTTGCACTTTTGGACATATATGTTATATATATATCTGTTTATGAACTCTGCATTGATTGTGGCCATCTGTACTCTAACACATGGTAGTTCCTCTAATAAAGATCATGGTCATGGACCGGCATGGGCACACTTGCCATGAAGACATCTTGCATGCTTTTTAGCACATATAGGGCTTTACAGTGTTACTCAGTTTAGCATGGCTTCAAAGCAAGTGCAGAGCGAGCATGGTGGTGAAAGAAAGTGCAGAGCGGTAATGAGTTCAGCGAAGTTAGTCTTCTTGCTCTTCAGGCTGTACTACTTTGTTCCGTATTTTTGTGGTTAAAAAATACATAGGGGGATTCAGAACTGATTAACTTTACTTACATTGAACCTTATAGGGAAAAGAAATTCAGTTAGTGACCAACTCAGTTCATGACCAAAATGGCAGAATGAGTTAAGTTTGTGAACGAAGGCACCACTGTACAATGGAAATTTGCTGTTTCAAGCACAAGTATCTTTTTATGCCCAACAGTGCTCTTTCAAATCACTTTCTTTTTTACATATACAAACATAGTAGCCACTATACATGGGAAGTCTATAAACTAGCGGAAGACAAATAAATAGAACTATTCTCCTTCTACTGAATTTCACCATTAATTTTTGGTTCAAAGGGCACTATAGTTATTCTGAGGGGAAAGTGACTCCAACCCATTCTGTGTATAACTTGGTACTCTGCTATGACATAGCATTTCCTTCCTCAAATCCACTCACCAAAAGCCAGTGTTAAGAACATTCTTCAGCACTCCTCTCAGGGCCATCTCTCTTTTTTCCTTGCTCCCCTCCCCTGCCCTGCCCCCCCCTCCCCCCCCATTTCCCTCCCTCCTTCTCCTCTCCCGCCTTCTCTCTCTCCCTCCGTCTTTCTTTCTCTCCTTCGTGAGAGTCTCCTTCCAGAGTCAGTCTTTCCTTCTCTGGCCCTCATACGAAATTTGTCTTTTGTACAGTCAATAATTAAAAATAAAGATCAAGTCTATTCCATGGATATTGTGACCACTGCATCCCACACAAAATGTCTCTTTCACCCTGCCGTGGACATTAGAAACCTGTACTCTGTCAAGGACCTTAGGGCTTCCATGTCAGTTCTTCTGAGAACCCCTGGGAAGCAGAGTCCTGGCTAAAGGGGGAGCTGTCAGGGTCACCTTTCCTGTTGCAACATTTCCCTTTTTATTTACAAAATGTTAGGAGCTGGAAGACAGCTAGCCCTGATAGGATTTCTGACCACCATGCACCCTAGAGTACCCCGGCTTCAAAAACTCCCTTTTGCAATCTCGTTGCCCTCCCCTGTCTTCACAGGCAATCTCTCTTGCCCTCTTTGTGACAGTCTATCAGCCAGCCACTGAGTTTTCTTTGCTGGCAATGCACTGTTACCAGTAATTGCAGAAACCATTAATAAAGTGGGTGGGAGGGGGCGAGGGGAAGAGGGAAGCGAGACACAAAGGGAATAAGCATTGTACACAGCCCACAGGCTTTCCCTCCCACACGTATGATTCACTGTTGTTCCCCACCTCACGTGGGAAAATGTTGTCCTGCTGGAAACACACCTTGAAGGCAGCTCTGCCTCAGAGATACAGCATATGCATATTAATAACACATGCTTTGTAGTGCCTAGAGTTGTTTTTAATGAAGCAAGCTGAAATACACCAGCAACTTTCTCATCTTCTGAGTGTTGTGGACAATCTGTAAGTGCTGTTCGGGGTGGCTTCTGCCCCCAAAAAGAGATAAGAAAGGTATGCTTAGTAGTTCTTGATGACACAAAGAGGGAAAGAAGGTAAGTCCATCTGGTAGGAAGACTAAACCTTTTGGAATGTTTCCGCAGGGGAAATGACAGCAGACATCAGCAAAAGAGTACTCAAAGGTCACCACAGGCAAGAGAAGGACCTGAGGAAAAAAGTGGCAAAATAAGGAATTGTCTTAGAAGAGGCACCAAGATCTTTTAAAACTCTAGAAGATTTTTTCTATCTTGCCTGTCACTGTCCCTTTTTCCTATGGGACTTGATTTGCTTGTTTGAAGAGAACAGATTCCCCCTGTTAGTTGGGCCACACGCGAAGATGAATTTCTGGCAACAATATGATCTATTGCTCCTATGGAATTCCTACTCCCTGTGGTCCATCGCGTGCTTCAAAAGATCAGTTGGTACTTTAGAGCGCAGCAATGACAAAACCAGGTGATTGATATTTGACTTCCTCTTCTTAGTTTAGCACAAGTTTCAGGTGTGATTTTAAGGGGTTAGTTGACTCAGTTGGTTTAGAACAGGATGCTAATGGACCATTACCTTGGTCTTATTATCTTCTGGTTTAACTTTGTGTAGATGAAATGTCCATGCTCACTAAATATGCTCACAAAAGGAAATAATGCAATTGTCCCAAACAAAGCCACCATTACCCCTGGAAAATCAAAACACAGGCCTGAAGATATCCCTGTGTTTCTTACACCTGTCCCTCCTTTCTGTGTTGGGAGGAGAGAGAGGCCTTTGTGACTGGTCACAGCTTGATTTAGCAGTCTACTGATATTCATGTTTCCAATGTCTTCCCACACTAACAATTTTGCAAGTGAAGGCCACTTTTGTTAATAGCCCTAAAATTAAAACCTAGTTCCTTTGTGTCTAAAATCTTCTGTGTTTGATCCATGGTTTACTTCTGATCTGGACTCCCTTTTCTCCCTTATTGCTCAGGGTGGAAATCAAATTGAATTGCCCACCAGCCCTTAAACTTTCTCCATGTTTTTCAGTTCTTGTTGTTCTTCTGTTGTGCCTGTGGGCTAGAACAGACTTTTACTAATTCTGTCTTTCAAAATTCTTCCATTCCAAGGCATTGTTCAAATGTTACAAACTCAAATTTTTGTTCTCACTAATGAAGACAAACTTACCATTCTCTGAGTGTCTCTTGTACAGTCCTGTTAGTTAGTGATGGGGAAATGTCCTGAGGTGCATGGTTGAGCAATTTTGTCATTGTTTGAACATTATAGAATGCATTATAGAATGGTATAGGGTCAGTTACTCAACATGGCCCTTGATGCACTCAAGAGATGTGGTAAACACAACCTGCATGAGGCACATCTCTGCCAACTATCAGCACTTTTTTTTGTAGTAGTGAGGATTGAACCCAGGGCCTTTGTACTGAGCTACATCCTCAGCACTTTTGTCCGTCATTTATTTTGAGACAGTCTCTTGCTAAGTCACCAGGTCACCAAGTTGGGCTTAAACTTGTAATTCTTCTACCTTAGTTTCCCAGGGTGCTGGGATTACAGGTGTGTGCCACCAGGTCTAGCTGCACAATGTTTTGTAGTCATCTGAAAAGATATGTAGAAGAGCTATATTGTAAAATAATTATAAAAATAGAGTATAATAAATCATTGCAGTTTTCCCATCCAGCATTATGTTCTGCTGATCATTGTCTGTACTATACGTTATATGACCGGCAGTATAGGAGGCCTGTTTACACCAGCACCACCACCAGTGCATGGGTGATATACTATAGGTTGGATCTGGAATGTTCTCTGTGTGCAAAAAGCTTGGTTCCCAGCCTGTGTTGCTAGTGGAAGGTGCTAGCAACTACAAGAGTTGGTGGCCTAGGGACACACAGTCTCCTAGTTATTGGGGGTGCATCCTTGATGTGGAGTCGGGGACCCCAGCATCTTCCTCTTCCTTACTGCATCTTTGCTACAAAAGTGAGCAGCTTTGTCACTCTGCATGTGCCTACCATGGTGTCCTGCCTCAACACAGGCCCCCCAAAGCAGCAACTGATCATGCCGTGAAAGCTATGAGTCAAAAGAAACCTTTTCTCTTTATGACATGTATTTGTTAGTCAGAGGAAGTTGACTAACATACTATACAGTGCTACAGTGTTGCGAGGAGCACGAGTTCACCGAACAGTAGGAATTTTCCAGCTCTGTGATGATCTATTATATAGGTAATGCCTTATTAGCCAAAATATTTTCATGGAGCATATGACCGTCCTTGGTTTTTACCTCCTTTAGGGCCTTTGTGGTATTTTCATATAACCATAATCATTTATTTTATCAACAAATGTTTTTTGAGTGCTTAAAAGCACTAAGCACAGTGGTACGTGGGAGGTTGAGTATGAACACCTATAACCTCCTTGTTAACGTGATGCTAGCTTCTCTAGCAAAGCCCCAAGTTTTAGTTATCTCATATAGTAATCCAATATGGTGTCACTGGTTGGCAGGAGGGTTTTCTCTAGATGTTTACCTCAAAACTTACCTGTTTTACTCTTTTCTATTTATTTTATCTACTACTTATCTATTCCTACCTCGCTCCAAAATGTACTGGTTTAAAAAGGACATTTATTATTTCATAATTGCTCTGGGTCAGGGATCTCGGAGAGGTATAGCTAGTTTCTTCTGGCTCCATGGTTTCTCATAAAACAGTTAAGTTAAGCAGTTAAACTCTTGGCTGGGGCTGAGTGACCTGAAGGCAGGAAAGGGGCCGAGGATCCCCTTCCAAGATGGTGCCCCAGCACCTCGTCATCTGGACTTCTCCACTGTCTTCACAGCATCGCAGCTGTCTTCTCCCTGGAGTGGGAGGCCCGAGAGAGGAGGATGCAGCCTGAACTTTGTGACCTTCCCCAGGAGTCACACTGTCACTATTTCTGCATTCTGTGCATTAGAGACACATCACTGAGTGCAGCCCATACTCAAGTGGGAATATAGCTGTATCTTCCAGAGTGAAGGGTATCAGCGAATTTGCACACTTCCCTTAAAACCAGCACAATATGAGCTTCTTCTTGGGTCTGGATTCTTGAGCTTCCAGCACACGGAAGATGGAACTGTGAAAGCACACTATCTTCTCAAAAACAATATCTGGAAATGACTCATATCATGCCCCTCCTCATTCCAGATATGAGTGTCTGTCACGTGAGCACCTGATTCCAGAGGTGCTGGAAAATATAGTCTCTGGTAACACCTTGTAACTGTTGAGCTTCTCCAGGGAAGGGATCATGTTGTTCTTCCCTCTACTCTCCATCCTACAAATAGCACAGGTCTTGTGCAGAGTAGGTGTTCTTTAAATATTTCATGAATAAATGAGTACATGAATGATGAGATGGTCTCATTATTTTTCCATATTTTTTGAAAGAGAAACCCAGGCCTGGTTCTTAACTAGAATATACACCAACTGTGCTACTCAAAGTTTATTTACAATTCAGCTTTGGCATATGAGTCTATGCTCAGAATTACCTGGTTCTGTTGTTATTTCTTATGAATTATTTATCTTTCTCCCTCTGAACTTCCTTCAAATGGCACATTGCAGAGGACTAGTTCTTCACTAAAGAATATTATATAAGGGCAAAATGTTCAAAGCTCTCTGCATCACAACACAAAAAAACTCAAGTAAGAAGCTGCCAAGTGCTGAAATGATGGGATCATGGGCTAGCAGAGATAAGAAATAAATTGTCATGGCAACCAGAAGACCTTAGCTGGAATGGTTGTACTCCAGTTTGGAAGGTGGTTTCATGAGCTTAAATACACATAAAGAAATGGCTAATTTTATACAGATGCCATTTAAATATAGGAGGATCCTTTTCAACTTTTCTAAGTGAATTTAATTTGGAAACAGTATTAGGTGAGAAGATGCCAAATGGGAACATTAGTGAAGCTTCACCATATGTTCAATAAAACAATAATTTATGTTCATTGTTAAACATCATGTTTTTATATTAGAAAAAATAAGTTATTATATACTTGGAGATTATAATGGTGATACGTACTTAGAGTAAAAAATTAAGAAATACAGAAAATGTATGAGAAGGAATTTAAAATTATCCTTCTATCCAGAATAAAGAAGTTGAAAAATATTTTTGATACACACACACACACACACACACACACACACACACATACAGGCTGACTTAAGATTTTTCCACTTTGCAATGGTAGGAAATAAAATTCATTCAGTAGAAACCGTGCTTCAGTTTTTGCATTTTGATCTTTCTCTGTGCTAGGGGGATGTGCTGGAGATACTGTCTTGTGATTCTGGGTAGTGGCAGCGAGCCATAGCTCCCAGTCAGCCGCAGGATCGTGAAGAAAAACGACCAGTGTTCTACAGTGTGTAATCTGGCTGAGCTCTGATGTTTGGTAGGTTAGGTGTCTCCAGTGCAGTGCCTACAAATGATGGATTTTATGATGGCTTTGTTGAGATGTAATCTCATGATATATTGAGGAACATGGGTATTTTAATTGTGTCTAAACAAACCTGAGGTCGCATATATACAATATATATTACATATAGTATATACATTTCAATTAGTACATTAGTTTCCAATTTACATTATCTCATAAACATTTCTCCATATATTTAATATTCTTAAAAGCATTGTTTTTAGTTACTGTATAATGTTCTACAATTTAGCTGCACATTTAAATAATTATATAATGTTTGACATCTTGCTTGTTTTCATAATTTTGGTATTATAAATACTTCTGCAATCAACCTGGTGTGAAGAGTATTTATTAGATAATTTGGTCTCAATAAATTTTTGATCAATAAATTAAAAGATTTCTTTGCATCTTTTATTATTGCTATGTTGTTTCCAAGATATGAATTATTCTGTATTATCTGGATGATTTACATATTTATTTGTTTACTTATCTTTGTCTTTCCACTTGCTACATTTTGCTCCTGCCATATACCATATAGGTTAATTGTGTTAAAAATATGTTTATTGTATTGTGTACACTTAAGATGTACCACCTAATTTGGGGTTTTTGTTTTGTCCTTGAATTCACTCTCTTCCCACCTCAGCCTCTCAAGTGCTGGGGAGTGTGTGTTGACTGACTGTGTCCAGCTGACAAGATGATGCTCCGAGGCCCTTGTGCATACTGAGGTGGTTACTGTAATTGAGCAAATTAGCACATCTATCGCCTCACATTCTTTTTTCTGTCTTCCTTCTTGCTTTCTCTTTTCTAGTAAAAGTACCTGAAATCTATTCTCTTAGCAATTTTCAAGTGCATAATATGCTAAGATCTACTGTAGGCCTGATGCCATCCGTCAGCTCTGCAGGCTTGTTCATCCTATGTAACTGCCACGGTGCACCCTTTGACCTACATCTCCCCATAACCTTTCCTTTTGGTAACCACTGTTCTAGTCTTTGTTTCTGTGCCTGTGAGTTCTAAAAAGCAGTTACCTGGAAGGTTTATTAAATTTGGTTCTGTGTATTTGGAATACATTTGACTTTTAGTAGCTATGTTATACACTATTTAAGTATAGAGCAGCTGGCAAACCCTTTGAGGGGTATGGGAATGTCCCCTGTTGGGTGCTGGTTTAACTTGGATCTAGAGTGTTTCCCCAGTGTTTGCCCACGTGTAAGAGCTTGGTGACGGGCGAGGGGTGTTATCGGAAAGAAGCGGCACCTTTAAGAGGTGGGGCTTTGAGGGAAGTAGGTCACTGGGCTGTGCCCTTGGAAGGGATCCTAGAACCCTGACCCTTCTCTCTGCTTCCCAGCTACCATGAGGAGAATGGGCTTCCTTGTCATGTACTTCTGCACACTGTGTTGCAGCTAGATAAAAGGCACTGGGGCTACATGACCATAAATTGACTCCTGAGCAACCATGAACAAAAATAAACCTTTCCTTTTTTCTTTCTTTCTTTATTTTTATTTTAAAAGTAAAAGAATTAACAAACAGACACGAGGAGCATGAGAACAGTACAATCAAAACTGAATTACAGACAAGGTGACAGGGAATTAACAATGGTTGTTGTATTACATATTGATGACTTCAAAGTGTATGCTCAGGAAAACAAATATAGACATAAAAGATTGATCAAATAACTAATCATGAACTGTTCCTTATAATAAAGTGACATAAGTCAATAATGCAACCACGTTAGCCATCCCGCATATACATACACACACACAGTTGTCCCTTTCTTCCTTTTCTCCTCCCCCTCATCCCAGTTGCTCTTTACTTTTGAGTAGTTTCCTTTCATACCACCTAATTTATATTCCCACTTTCAGCTTCTTACACTAGTGATACAACACATTGCTTGCACACGCACATCTGATTTATTTCACTTATGAGTATGGTCTCTAATTGTGACCATTTGCCTATAAAAGCCTCAAATTTTCTTTAAGCTGAGCAATATTCCATTATATAAAAATGCCACAGTTTTTTTATCCCATCCTCAGTGGATGGACATTTGGGCTGCTTCCACAATTTAGCTATTATAAATTGCGCTGCTATAAACATGGGTGCACATATATCACAGTGATATGATGTTTTCAAATCTTCTGGGAAAATACCCAGAAGGGGAATAGCTGGGTTGTATGGGACCTTTAGACCTAGTTTGCTGAGGAATCTGCAAACAGATATCCATAGGGATTTCACCAGTTTCTATTCCCACCAGCAGTGGAGAAGCGTTCGTATTTCTCCACAGCTTTGCCAGCATTTGTTATTGGTTGGTTTCTTAATGCTGGCCAATCTTCCTGGGGTGAGATGAAATTTCAGTGTTGTTTTAATTTGCATTTCTCGAATGACTAAAGATGTAGAACATTTTCTCATGTATTTATTTGCCGTTTGTATTTCTTTATCAGAGAAGTGTGTATTCATCTCAGATGCCCATTTGGAAATTAGACAACAACCTCCTGAACAACCAATAGGTCACGGAAGAAATTAAAGAAGAAATTAAAAAATACCTACAAACAAATGAAAATGCAAATACAACTTACCGGAATCTGTGGGGTACAATGAAAGCAGTCCTTCTTTAAACTGATCATCTCAGGTACTTTTCACAGTGACAGAAACCTGACTAAGACAGTCTTTGTAAGTCAGTGGCATCTGCTGTGGTCTGGGACATTCTTTCTCACCCAGATTAAAATATTCCATCTGTAAGAGACTTGATATTTCATGGCAGTTTCTTATATCCATTAAATTAGGTTACACAAGACAATGCATGTGTAATAGGGCCAATCTTATTTTTCTCTTTCTACCGAAAAGGAAAGAACAGTCAGTTTGTATTGTTGAAGTTCATTCCAAGGATCTCAAGCTGATCTGGTCTGTCTGTCTCAAGCCCTTAAGCAAGAGGCCCTGAGACCATCTTACACTGGCTCTTCTCTCTCAAAACAGTCCCTCAAAAAAAGGAAGTAATATGGAAGGCTGATCTTTACTTTATTATTAGGAGGTTCAAAGGACTTACTAGTTTTAACACAGCAAGGCTCTTATTTTGTCAGTAGGAGGTGTTGCCTTCACCCTAAGAATCCTTGGGGGGAAGGGCGGTGACATCTGGTAGCTTTTCCTTTGCTTTCAGGATGAGGCGGAGAACAGAGATGTAGCATGTAGTTCCAAAAAGAGTCCTTATAAACTTTGTCTTAATAAAAAACATAGCAAAACTACCAAGGAGGCGCAATTAGGTTTCTAATGTTTTAAGAGCAGATTCTTCACCTATCAGTCTCTTGTAAACCTTAGGGGAGCCCTGTGACCACTCAGAGCCTCACTCAGGGGTTTATTCTCAGGCTCCTTGGGGGTGCACTGTTAGTAATATCCCTCTGAATCTCACAGTGGAGTTAAAGGATGTCCAGTGAATATGTAAATTAGATTCAGTCACTTAAAATTAGAAGCCCCAACACTGGCTGCATATCATATAGATCTGGGCAGCTGTAAGACCCATACTGATGTCTGGGTCTCACCTTGGACAACAAAAACCAGTATTTCTCAGATGGGAATGTGCAACACATCTGTATTACAGGGCGTCTTTTATATTAATGGGAAGATGTGGTTCCCCCTCCTGAAGGTGCATAGGAGTTTTTAAGGCA
The DNA here is from genome assembly GCA_004027595.1 of Dinomys branickii. Lineage (NCBI taxonomy): Eukaryota > Metazoa > Chordata > Mammalia > Rodentia > Dinomyidae > Dinomys > Dinomys branickii. Next base: position 149,538 of record PVLD010003065.1, read on the forward strand.
GTAATCCAATTCCCCACACTTCCAACCTCCCTCTCAGGTTTCCCATATTCCATCCCACTGTCTCCCTGGGGCTGCCATTGCCTATTACCAATTCTGAAAATATTAGAATATAAAATGACAATAAAGCTATAATATAATAATAACATACTATAACTAAAATTATAATAATGAGTTTACCAAGGGACAGAAAATTCTGGAGTCAAAGCTAACAAGAATGAAGCATTGAGGATGGAAAGAATGACAAGCTGGACCCCATGAGCAGCCTTTGCAACCACGGACAATCTGTGAGTCCGGGGCCATAGCTCATGTTTCTCTGAACACATGAAAGACTCATGCTGGGCTCCAACAGCCTGGTGTTCATATCTACAGAAGGGCAAGAGGCCCTGATGTGGAAAAGGACACCACCACAGGGCGGGCATCCTTGCCATGCTTTGCCCTAGACTTTGTGGTTTAGTGCAGACCTGGGTCACTTGAGGTTGTTTCTGGAGGGCAGATAACAAATTTGCCTGAGCCTGCCACAGGTGCAGACGGAAGCCAGCCCACTGCCTCATGCGACTCTGCCCTCATTTGCCTTTTTGGAAACATCATTATTTTCAACCAATGAGAGTTCTCCTGCCTCTAAGGCTGCTGCATATCCATTAATGAGACTGTTGTGTGATGTCAGTATGGATCTTGTGTATGTTGACCAATTTTCCTAGTTTAGAGGACATACAGAATCTAAAAAGTTACTACAGCGGTTTGGACATTTAGCTTTTGTTAGTGTAGCAAGAGAGAGCTTAAAGTACTAGGATAAAAAGCCAACTCATGGTTAAATTTGATGACTTTAGTCTTTGAGTTTGTCATTTCACTACTTTGAGGCACCAAATTTAAAGCCAGTTCAGCTGCTAGCCAAACAATTGTACAGGAAATCACATAATGAAAGGGAAGAGGATCCGGGGAAGATGGCGACCAGGTGAGCAGCAAGGGAGCGAGCCTCCTTGATAAACACCACCAGCTCGAGACAGACTTGGCGAACGTGAATGCCGGGACCTCGGCTGGGAAGTTTAAACTGGGCGTATTTCTCTGAGATGCCGGGGGAGATGTGGTAGGGCGGACCAGGCTGCCGGGGCGAGACGTGGGAAAGTCCCA